>JAVJIF010018452.1:0-58049 GCA_038442645.1 Agave tequilana
TTTTTAGGTGATCAAAGTGTTGAGATCACCAAAGTGTTCATCTAGTATTTGAGGAGGCGAACTTGCGGGTTCATGTTGTTTCGAGTTCTAATGGGAGCTCAGTGTAGAGGTGCAGCCTCGGCAAGCTAGTGTGCTTACGTGTGTTGTTCTTGCAGGAACAAGAGGGGGATTAGTGAGTCTAAGGAGTTCTAGTATGAACTCGTTGTAGGTATTGCGACACCGAGTGATCTGGTGGGATCGTTTTTAGTGAAAATCATTCATAATGTTGAAGGCGGGGACGTAGAGCAAGGGTGTTCGAATCTTGAAACAAATCTCTCATGCTTGCGATTGCTCTCTATCTCTTACTTGTGTTTATATCTTGCATGCTTATATTGCTTATATCTTTATATGCTTGATATATCTTGTGCTCTATTGTTATATGTTTGCGATTGTTTGTTCACACTTGTATTCAACCAGGAGAGTCATAGTGACACCTCAACTCTTAATCTAGAGGAATCTTCAGGTGATAGTCCAGAACCCTTCACCGAGAATTCGGCTACACTCTTGTGTTATACTTTGTGTGATTTACATAATAGTTTTTAGTTTGCTTAAATAGTTTTTAATTCCTTATTATTCATCATTAGATAAGCTAGTCACCTATTCACCCCCTCTAGGTGACCTACAGAACTATGTTAAATTGTGTGTTGGCTTTCTATACTTCAGAATATCTTATTTCTTCTCTTTTTTCTTCTCATTGCTCATCGATCCTGTGTTACTTCCACTGCACCGCCCCAGTGATCGGTCGTGGGGGCAATCTGTGTCCCAACAATTGGTATCAGAGCATACAAATTGTCATCCCAACAATTGATATTAGAGCAAGGTCAACATGAAGATGTCTGCGATCAAGTTCAATGTTCAGAAGTTCGATGGTTTCATCAATTTCAGCAGGTGGCAGATTAAGATGAGCGCCATCTTAACCGAGAGCGGGTTGAAGAAAGCATTACTCAGGAGAGAAAAAATCTCAAGATATGAAGAAAGAAACTTGGCAAAAGTTGGATGAGAAAGTCTTGACAGCTATTCAGCTTTACTTGACGGATGAAGTGTTGGATGAGTTTTCTATGAAGAAAACAACATCCTCGTTGTCGGAGCGACTTCAGGACAACTATCTGAAGAAGTCGTTGGCGAATCAGTTGATTCTGAAGCAGCATCTCTTTCTTCTCTGCACTCTTCTTTGTATGCATGAAGGTACACCTTCAAGTCTCACATTGCAGAATTTTTCTATATTATCAATGATTATATAAGATAGATATTAAAATAGAAGATGAGGATCAAACACTGCTATTGCTGTGTTCTTTACCTTCTTCATATAAGAGCTTTAGGGAAGCCATCAGTTATGGAGGCAAATCAACTATCAAGGTCAATGAGGTCAAGGAGCATCTGCTAGATAAAGACAAAATTGATAACCAGTTGACGGGTGAGTCTCATCGTGATGATTCCGGCAAGTTCACTTTTCAAATGAGAAGAGTAATAATGTCAGTATCACGAGTAACTCAAAATACAAGAATTTGATATGCAACTGGTGTCACAAGAAGGGGCACATTAGAGCTGATTGTTGGACTCAAAAGAAGAAACAAGATGCTACTATCGCTGAACTGGCTGAAGGGGATGAAGATATGTGTGTCGTTCTTTCTGTTACAGATAGATCGATCGGACGGTAATAAAGATAGATGGATTATTGACTCTGGATGTTCATAGCATATTAGTTCTAATAGGAAGATGTTCTCCTTATACATGTCGGTTCAAGGGGAGAGGTCCAAGGAGATTGGCGAAGGAACTATCCAGTTTCGTTATCATGATGGATGCATCACGACTCTTTAAGTCGTTGGTCATGTTCTCGAATCAAGGTACAATCTCATCTCTCTTGGTACCCTACATAGAGAAGGGTTCAGTTTCAGTTCTGAAGGTGGTCTTATGAAAGTTTTCAAAGAAGCTCATGTGAAGTTTCAGGTTGAACGTGTCGGCGATGTTTACATGTTACGAAATTCAGATATTATAGTTGGTGGATCACAGTTATCCTCGTCTTCAAAATTAGAGATTGTGAAATTTACCTTCCACACACACACACACGAATCCTGTCCACTCAAATACAACCATACATCATCTGAATACAAGATCCATTCCATTAAAGTTTTTAACGCCCTGATCCTGCGAGCATGGAGACGTTACTACAATGTATATGCGTAGGTTAGAAATACCCTCACATATATACACTAAGCATCAGTACAGGTAAGAATCAGAGTGCGAAAGCACGAGAGTAATTTACATTTCAATACAATAATACAAGTACATAGTTATCACAGAGAGTGATCTAATATTATAGTAATATTACATCACCAGAAAATATAAAAGTAAGATTTACAATATGAACATTATAAAAGTTGCCTACGAGCTACAAGGAGATGCTACGAGCCAATCAGGGGGAGACAAAGAGGGGATTAGAGCCACAGCTGGTCTGCCTGCTTCACAAAGTAAGATTGGTCCTCAGCAGAAGGATCCACGTCTGCCCAAGCTACGAGATCTGGACATGAAGATCAGGAGAGTCAGAAAGCTACCCAACGAGTGGTAAGATGAGTGCCAAGTGGCGTGTAGGGATAAGCACATGTGTATCGATAAATTCAAGTCATAAGCAATCATTAAAAACTGTGTCGTGAGCATAGGCATACATGAGCAGGCAAGGAGGCGGTAAGTAAAACATAAGGCAACACTAGTTATCTCCTAAACTAACATAAAACCGAAAAAATCGAATATAGGCAAAACCATTCGTACAAGCTTAGGTCACAGCTCCACAGACTAGGTCGAAGGAATAACCCATACAAGAAAACCCTCATCTATATACCTTTATCCCATGTCACCGTAATCCGAGCGCATACAACTCGAGTTGTAAAACAACACAACAAATCGTATATTAATATCTGTCTAAGTTGTAGGCTTTAGTATCGTCCCATTCTATATACTTTCACTTACAACTTATAGAGCCAGTTATTTGAAAACTGATAGAGTTCGACGAATAATATTTAGAATGGGTCTTGTACATGCCCGGGATAACGGCTCAGGAGTATCCGGTGCTGAGCCAGAATGTACCATTAGGTACTGGGATTTATTGTACGCCTGAACAGGAGTAGGGTATCGCAGATCCCATAGAAATAGGCTTAGGGCTTGTGCATACCCGGGAGGAATAAACAGGAGGAGTGAGGGTGCCAGTAGACCCTACTAGAATCCCTGGTAGCCGCCAGGTGATCCCTCAAGTATGTGGCCACACGTGACTCGATATGACCACCATAAACATGAAACTACTCGGGACCCATCAGTTTCCCCAATCCAGTGCAAGTTAACTTATTATAATATATTATGTGTTGGCCCGAAAGCCCATCACTCTAGTTTTGATGATGATCAACTCATGTAGTTATGTTTACTAATGATCTTATGTTTAATTAGTGACAGATTTATAATCAAGATCTTAGTAGGTGCATAGCTTCAACAAAGGATTTAAAGTCAAGTTTTGGAGCTAGCACGGTTTGATCTGAGAGCCATTGGATCGTATTTGGACCAAATCAAGAAGATGAGAAGGCTTCAAGTGAAGACTTCAAGAAGATGAATACTTGTGTCTAGGTTTATTTTATAAGATTTTATTTTTAGATAAAATGTAAAGGATAGAGTAGTTGGTGGATTGCTCAAGTATACATATACACACACACTCTTGATAGTTTTGTTTTTACAAAAGAATTTTTATTTTAGAAAATATAGTTTTGGTTTTTGATACTTCTTATATATACATGTTTATCCAAAATCATGTTTAGTGCTTAATGTCAAAAACATAGATATTTCACCATGTTTGTGTAGTGGATCATATCCATACACCATATGCCTTCAAATGAGTTTAAATATCTTGTTTTTGTATTTGGTGAAGTTTTAGAAAAACAAGTTTTGAAAATACTGTTTTTCATTTGAGCCAATTTTTTCATATTACAAAAATAGTCCAAATCATTTGTAACATGCCTTGATTTTGTGCAAGCATGTTTGTTTATCAAAGTATATTGGTAAAACTATTTTTGTAGATTTTTTAGTATTTTATGGGATTTTATTTTAGCCAAAAGACTTAGTTTTTAATCCCTTTATCTTGTTTTCTGGCTTCAGCCGGCCGACCGGGACGGTCGACCGCAGATTGAAGTCGGCCGACCTTCAGGGTCGACCGACGTGCACAGACGTGCACGCCAGTTCTGGCAGGAGGGCCCGCCGACCGACCCGGTCGACCGTTCAGAGAGTTCTGCCCTCTGGAAAGGCCCCGGCCGACCGAGCGGCCGACCAGACAGAGAGACTTGCTCTCTGTATCCTGGCTCGGTCGACCGATCGGTCGACCGATGGCACAACGGTCTGAAATATGACCGTTGGCCGGACGACCGGGCGGTCGTCCGACAGGCCTGACAGACCCCAACGGCTAGTTTTCCAGACTCTATAAAATGGGGCATTTGGGGGCTGTTTTGATTAAGATTTTCAAGTGGATTTTTCACCAGTTTTCCCAACTCTTTTAAGAGGTTTTCTCCACTTGTTTTAGAGCGAATATTTTCAATCAAAAGGAGAGTTTATCAAGAGTGTTTAAAAGAGAATTTTCTTGAGTTTTCCTCCACCATTCTCATCCTTGTTTTCTCACACAAATACTTGAGCAACCCATTGATTATTCATCTTATAGGAGTGTTGTAGTGAGAGTTTTTTATTGGTGATCAAAGTGTTTAGATCACCATGAGATCATTTCTTGTTTCTTGAGGAGGCGGACGAGTGCGTTCGCGGTTGTTTAGAGTTCGTGTGTGAACTCTTGGTTTGAGGTGCGGCCTCGGCGAGCTTGTGGGGCCTGCAAAGTGTACGGGCTAGAGAGTTCGAGAGCTTGTAGGTGTTGCGGCACCGAGGAGTGATCCATTGGGATCGATTATAGTGGAAATCCTTCGTGTGTCGAAGGCGGGGATGTAGACCAAGTGTGCTCGAACCTCGAAACAAATCCCTTGTGTTTGCGATTGCTCACTCTCTCTCTTTGTCTCTTATTTATATCTTGCATGCTTCTATTGTGTTTATCTTTACATGCTTGATATATATTGTGTGCTTAATTGATATACATGCTTGGGTTGTTTGCTAACACTTGTATTTAACCAAGAGAGCCAACGCGGCATCTCAACCCTTATCTAGGGGAACCTAGAGGAGTTAGTCCAGAGCCCTTCACGGGGAATTCAGCTACACTCTTGTGTTATACGTGATGTTTAGTTTTAGGAGTTTAGTTTAGGTCATAATAGTTTGTACTTTCGCATTATTTAGCATTAAGTGACTATTAGATTAGCCATCACCTATTCACCCCCCCTCTAGGTGATCCTACAATTGGTATCAGAGCATTTTCAATTGGTATCAGAGCATGTTTTTGGTATATATGCATGTTTAGGTCATAATAGACTTGTGTCTAGGTTTGTTTTATAAGATTTTATTTTTAGATAAAATGTAAAGGATAGAGTAGTTGGTGGATTGCTCAAGTATACATATACACACACACTCTTGATAGTTTTGTTTTTACAAAAGAATTTTTATTTTTAGAAAATATAGTTTTGGTTTTGATAATTCTTATATATACATGTTTATCCAAAATCATGTTTAGTGCTTAATGTCAAAAACATAGATATTTCACCATGTTTGTGTAGTGGATCATATCTATACACCATATGTCTTCAAATGAGTTTAAATATCTTGTTTTTGTATTCGGTGAAGTTTTAGAAAAACAAGTTTTGAAAAATCAAGTTTGGAAAAATACTTTTTTTCATTTGAGCCAATTTTTCCATATCACAAAAATAGTCCAAATCATTTGTAACCTGCCTTGATTTTGTGCAAGCATGTTTGTTTATCAAAGTATATTGGTAAAACTATTTTTGTAGATTTTTTAGTATTTTATGAGATTTTATTTTAGCCAAAAAGACTTAGTTTTTAATCCCTTTATCTTGTTTCCTGGCGTCAGCCGGCCGACCGGGACGGTCGACCGCAGATTGAAGTCGGCCGACCTTCAGGGTCAACCGACGTGCACAGACGTGCACGTCAGTTCTGACAGGAGGGCCGGCCGACTGACCCGGTCGACCGTCCAGAGAGTTCTGCCCTCTGGAAAGGCCCCGGCCGACCGGACAGAGAGACTTGCTCTCTGTATCCTGGCTCGGTCGACCGATGGCACAACGGTCTGAAATATGACCGTTGGCCGGATGACTGGGCGGTCGTCCGACAGGCCTGACAGACCCCAACGGCTAGTTTTTCTAGACTCTATAAAATGGGGCATTTGGGGGCTGTTTTGATTAAGATTTTCAAGTGGATTTTTCACAAGTTTTCCCAACTCTTTTAAGAGGTTTTCTCCGCTTGTTTTAGAGCAAATATTTCCAATCAAAAGGAGAGTTTATCAAGAGTGTTTAAAAGAGAATTTTCTTGAGTTTTCCTCCACCATTCTCATCCTTGTTTTCTCACACAAACACTTAAGCAACCATTGATTGTTCATCTTATAGGAGTGTTGTAGTGAGAGTTTTTTTTATTGGTGATCAAAGTGTTTAAATCACCAAGAGATCATTTCTTGTTTCTTGAGGAGGCGGACGAGTGCGTTCGCAGTTGTTTAGAGTTCGTGTGTGAACTCTTGGTTTGAGGTGCGGCCTCGGCGAGCTTGTGGGGCTTGCGGTGTGTACGGGTTAGAGAGTTCGAGAGCTTGTAGGTGTTGCGGCACCGAGGAGTGATCCATTGGGATTGATTATAGTGGAAATCCTTCGTGTGTCGAAGGCGGAGATGTAGAGCAAGTGTGCTCAAACCTCGAAATAAATCCCTCGTGTTTGCGATTGCTCACTCTCTCTCTCTTTGTCTCTTATTTATATCTTGCATGCTTCTATTGTGTTTATCTTTACATGCTTGATATATATTGTGTGCTTAATTGATATACATGCTTGGGTTGTTTGCTAACACTTGTATTTAACCAAGAGAGCCAACGCGGCATCTCAACCCTTATCTAGGGGAATCTAGAGGAGTTAGTCCAGAGCCCTTCACGGGGAATTCGGCTACACTCTTGTGTTATAGTGGTGTTTAGTTTTAAGAGTTTAGTTTAGGTCATAATAGTTTGTACTTCCGCATTATCTGGCATTAAGTGACCATTAGATTAGCCATCACCTATTCACCCCCCCTCTAGGTGATCCTACATTATGTAATTATCAATTTACGGGAATAGCAGGAGCATGACATGATTAGAAATTCAGGAGTACATGAGTACATGCATAACAAGAATACATATCACTGTACTTAATATAGAATAATAGGTACAGGATTCCCATAAATGTGATAATCACCGGTCAAGTGTTATCCGACAAGCAGGTGATAATTATCATAATAGGGGTAGGTGTCAAGTAATAGCATGTCATGTGGTAACACATCAGATATCAAGTGATACAGGTTAGTGTCAGGTAATAACATGTTGAAGTCAGGTAATAGCATAACAAGTGTTAGCACATCAAGAGAAAATATATCGAGTGATAGCATAACAACCAAGCACAATCAAGTGGAGCTTCAATAATGCTGGAGGCTCGGACAACAAATAATGTTTAGTCATCAGAGCGCTTGACGGAGCTACTGGAATGACTCGGCTTAAAAGGCGAGTCTAAAATTCGGTAGAGTTTCGCTTAGACGGAACTAGTGGTAAAGCGCTGAGCCCTAAGCATGCCTACCAGACAGAGCATGAGAGACCTGATGCTCTAAGTGCACTCCTTTTTTGAGGAAGTGGGCGAGAGAGCCCGAGGGCTAGAGTGCGCTCGGGGTCCAGGCGAATTCTCGGTAGCTGCCACGAAACTCATACGGGTGCAAGGCCTAAAACCAATTGGGAGTTAGCCAGGGAGTGGGCAGAAACCCAGAGTCTATATAAGGGTACCTGCATGAGATATTAGTATCACACAATCATGCATATAAATAAGAAGTAACTAGACCATTTATAAGGTGTGTGAAGCTCAAAGGCTGTATGTAAGCCCATAAGGGCTGAAGTAAGCCCGGGGTCTAAGCGCACTCTCGGTAGCTATCATGAAACCCATAAGAGTGCAAGGCCTAAACCAATTAGGTAGCTAGATCGGGAGTGGGCAGAAACCCCGAAGGCTATACGTGGGTACCTGCATGGTTAATACCAATACGTGCATAAATATCATATCGTTTACACTATTATAAGTACATCATCCCAATACAAGTCACGACATGTCTATAGATTACAACTCACACAAATCCATGAAAATACAAATACCAATACAATACAGCCATCGAAGCGGGGTACTAAAATCAAGGCGAGAACACTCGCCTAAATACAAACACGATGAAAATGCCGGGAACTCCGAAAAGCTACGTGCACGAACTCTTTAGCAGGGAAACACTAAGCGAGAATCGAACGGGGGCTTGGCCCCTTGGTGGCCGCTGGCCCTAGGGAGGTGCGCCAGTCTCCTAGGGTGGCAAGGAGGTGGTCGACCCCAAGGAGGAGAGGGAGGAGGTGTTGATGTATGTGGCTTTGAGCTTGGGAGAGAAGGAGGTAACAGGGTGTTAGATTTTGATGGAGGAGGAAAAGGACGGTGATGGAGTTGATGATAAAAATGATGTTGGAGGTTGAAGTAGTGGTGATGGGGGTGGTTTTTGGGTGGTAAGAGTGAAGATGGTGGTGGTGAAGAGAGAAGTATAGGAGGAAGTAGTAAAGAAGGAGTTGTAATAATGGTGAAGGTAATGCTGAAGAAGATGACGAAGTTGTCGCGAGGAATCACCAAAATATTCGTTGGAATGGTCACTGGAGACACCATCGAAGAGGAGATGGCCAGCTCCTAGCTTGGGGTGGCGGTCGGCTTAGGTGGCGGAGGAGTGGAGGTGTTTTTTTGGAGGGATTTGTAGGTGATGGTTGTATTGGAGAAGGTAAAAGAGATGGTGAAAGTTTGGCGGAGTTTGAAGATTATGGTGGAATAAATGGAGATGGAGGAGGAAGAAGATGATGGTAGGGAGTTGTTGAAGTTGTAATTGTTGTGGAGTTGAAGGAGGAGTAGGTGATGATGAGGTTTTGATGGAGATATAAAAAGGAAAGGAGAAGAAAAGGGGGTTGTATTTGGAGTTGGAGTTAAAGGAGAAGGAGAAAGATTAGTGTCAAGTTTTTTTGTGTAATGATGATGGGAGAGGGAGTTATGGCCGGCTTTGGTGATGGGAAGGGTGGATGAGTGTGTTGGGATATTTTGGAGGAGATATTTTGGTGAAAGGGTGTAGAATATAATAGAAGAATGGAGAAAGTTTTAGAATGTGGTGGAAGAAAAAAAGAAGGAATGAAAAAGAAAAAAAAAGAAAAAGGAAAAGAAATAATTGGAAGAAAATGAGAAAATAATTGGAATGGTGAAATCTCCGGGTTCGGTCGCGAATGCGGGAAATTTTCGGAAAAATACCGAAAACGCTTGAAAAGTAAGTATCTCGAAAAGCTCTCCAAAAATTCTCAAAAATCAAGAATATTATGCTGAGTATCATGGTGAAATTGAATTGGAGAAATTCAATCCTATTTTCAAATTAAAGAATCCTGAAATCAGCTATTGAAACGACCAACACTGAATCTGGCGGAATTTGATAAATTCAGAAAAATCTCAAAAATACATTAAGATAGCAAATATTATTCTAAGAGATAATGTGAAAGTAGTTTCTCAAAATTCAATTCTGTTGGTAAATTAAAAATACATGAATCAATCAAGGTACCGATCGACCTCGATTTTGGAGATATTATTAAAATAATTCAGAAAAATTCTAAAAAATTATGAAAATTTTAAAATATTAGAAAATAGTGTTTGAAACTAAAATTGATCAAATCTGACCATCAGAAAGGTCAAATTGATCGGTATACTGGGATCGAGTCCCCGGTCTGGAGTAGGGTTGACTCTAAGCCTGAGAATCCGGATTCGAAACCAAACAATAACAAAATTAATCATAATGAAAATAAACTCTGAAGGTAAATCAGAAAATATAATCGAAAAATCAGAACACGTATCTAAGTATGTATTCCGGGAACAAGGTGTTACGTTCTACCTATCAAACAAAAATTTCGTCCTCGAAATTTCTATAAGGAAGGAAATGAACACGTGAGGGACTGGGGTCAACAATGATAATATGGTAAAGTGGGAAGGGTGAAAAAGATTACCAACTCAGGATACAAAAGATTGGGGGGTAGCGGTTATGGTGACATGCTCAAGGTTCCTGTTCCGGGTATTGGGCTCGATACGAATCTTCTCAGGAACTATATTACACCTGGACAGAATCTTCTCGGGAATTATATTACACCCGACCATGAATCTTCTCGTGAATTATATTACACCCATACATGAATCATCAGCCCTGCGACCACTATAAATATGAAACTAATCAGGACCTATCAGTTTTCAAAATAACTGGCTCAACAAGTTATAAGTGAAAGTATGTGGAATGAGACGCTTACTAAAGCCTACAACTTAGACGACCCAAATTTAATAAGATACTAATATTCAATTCATTATGTTGTTTTACAACTCAGGTTGTATATGCTCGGATTACGGTAACTGGGATAAAGGTATATGGATGAGGGTTTTCTTATTTGCATTATTCCTTCGACGTACTAATCTCATGGAGCTGTGACCTAAGCTTATACGATTGGTTTTGTTCGTATTCGATTTTATTCAGTTTTTATCAGTTTTATCGATTTTATGTTAGTTTAGGAGATAATTGGTGTTGCCTTATCTGCTTTACTTTCGCCTCCATGCCTGCTCCTATATGTCTATGCTCATGATACAGTTTTCAATGCATGCTTATGATTCAGATTTACCAGTATACGCGTGCTTGTCCCTGCATACCACTTGACACTTATCTTACCACTCGTTGGGTAGCTTTCTGACTCTCCTGAACTTTCATTTTCAGATCTCGAAGCTTGGACATACGTTGATCCTTCTGCTGAGGACCAAACTTACTTTGCGGAGCAGGTAGACCAGTTGTGGCTCCAGTCCTCACTTTTGTCTTGCCCTGGTTGGTCGTGATATCTCTTTGTAGTTCGTGAGCAACTTTTGTAATGTTTATTTGTAAATCATACTTTTATGTTTCTTACTGATATAATATTTCTGTAATATTACATCACACTCTGTGATAACTATGTACTTGTATTATTGTATTGGAATGTATATTACTCTCGTGCTTTCGCAATCTGATTCTTACATGTACTGATGCTTAGTGTATATATGTGAGGATATTTCCGATCTATGGATATACATCATAGTAACGTCTCCGTACCTACGGGATCAGGGCATTACAAAGTTGATTTATATTATTCAAGTATCCATAAACTAAAAATTAAGTATTTAAAATACTTTTTGCCAAAACAGGCAGTCTAATTAGTTAGCTGGTTAGTTTAACAGTGTAGAACATTTAAAACCTAACAAAAATTAGTTTGTAGGGATTTAAATGTTTAGATCATGATTAAATAGCCAGATCGAGAAATTTGTATATCTAAAGAAATAGATCTAACCAACTCACTATTTTTGTCTTCCATTTTGCGGCGCTTGATGGATGGGCAAAAAGTAGTCAAAACACATGATTTTTAATTTTTAGTTACTTTAAATAATATAGTTCAACTTCAATAGAGTAGATCTTGTATTTGAATGTCAGATGTTGTTATTTGAGTGAGAAGGATTCAGGCTCGGATTCTTCTAGAACTACATTAGTCTATGTATATATATTAAAACATTTGAAACCTAACAAAATTTAGGCCGACTGTTTTTCCCTATTTGATGGATAGATAAAAAGTATTTAAAATACTTGATTTTTAGTTTATAGATACTTGAAATAATATAGATCAACTTCAACAAAATGGATCTTGTATACGAATGATGTATGATTGTATTTGAGTGGGAAGGACTCATGCTCGAATCCTTTCGAAACTACAGAAGTGCGTGTGTATGTGTGTAGAAAGAGGGGGTCTTCGTGTGAGAAGTTTCTTACACGAAGACCGTGAGAAAATCATATAGGAGCGATCATGTGGATGATCTAAAAAGTTCATCTTAATCTGCATACTTTATTTAGGTTACCAATAAAAAATCACATGATTCTGAGCTTTTTTACCCATACAACAAGTGGTTACAAAACAGATGTTATATTCTGATTAATCTATAGTCCTGCATTATTATATCACATTTTTCTATAGATTTATGAATAAAATATCAGTCTAAACCGTGTTTTGGTCTCTCTTGCAGATAATCAAGACAAGGAGGACAAAAGGGTAATAAGAGCTTAATTAAACCTATTTTCGGGTAATTAAATTCGAATTTTTGGAGGTCAAGTAAGAGAGCTTCTAGAAGATGCATTGAATCTAGACCCTTGCGCATGTTAGACTAAAATCCGGGCAAAAATACCCGAATCCGGATATACCAGGAAGGTCCTCGAAGCCAGGAGAAGGTCCTCGCTAAAATCAGGGACTTAAGTCCCTAGTTTTGCCACGAAAACGTGGCAAATGCCGCATTTTCGTGCAATTTGGTGGGCCCACGCGTCCATTTTTGACGCGTGGCCTCGTCTCGCCTTCCAGAGTCTTCTTTCGCCTATAAAAAACCCTGCAGAGACCCAAAACGTAAGCAGATTTAGATTTAGGATGGGTTTTTATCTTTTAGTGTAGGGTAGTGTAGGTGTTCTTCTCTTTTATTTTGTATTTTCTTTTCTTTTTAGATCATGTATTAGGGCAGAGAGACTCAGAGAGAGAGAAAGAGAGAGATTGATGTAATAAATGGTGACAATCTATGTAAAGGTGTCTCCTTTCTCCTCCATTGTAATCTTCTCCATCTTTTACATGATGTTTAGCTAACTTCTTCTTCTCATGACAATCTAACTAATAACCACTAACCATCTAACCACTTACTTGATAATCCACATGAATCTAAAAGCCTCTATAAGGCCTTGTTCTTGCAAGAGCCATTGATGGCTCATGATGATGGATTCCAACATTCTAACATTCCTAACACCTAACCCACTAACTTGCTAACTTGCAATATCTTCTTTATTTCATGCTCACCTCTAACCGGTTTTGATATTCTAATAGTAGCTTGCAGCTTGTTGTGTGGTATGAATGTATTGTTTGAATGTATAAGAACAATCTTATGGGCCATGCTCTGTATCGTCTCTTGAAGTCAAGGATTAGTGATGGCCAAGGATCCATGTGAGGCAACTATCACTAGGAGGTTAGCATGGTTAGTGGAGCAATTAGTAGTTAGTAACCATGAGTTTTCTTTTACCTTATTTTAAAAATCAAATCCAAAATCTTTTATCTTTCATCGCTATTTTAACTATCTTCTTTGTTCACCTTTGTTTTCATTTTCTTTACCACAAGCTTCATCTTCTTTTCTATTTTGTTTTCCAAACCACTTCTCTTTTATTTTCACATCACTGTTTCATCACTTTCTTCACCTATCACTTCTGGATTTTTTTTCTTTTACATTTTCTAATTCTTTTAACAAGAAGACTTGTTAACATAACACGTGAATAAGAATTGTTAATGCTTCTATTGCCTCCAGTCCCTGTGGATTCGACCCCTTAAGCCAATGCTATAACGGAAGTATTGAGGGAATATTAGCACATATACATTTTCATTCATTTCATAAAATACACATTTTAAAGTGCTAGTTCCGTCCCGAACAAATTTTTGGCGCCGTTGCCGGGGATAGGAATGGTTTTGATTTCACATTTTTGTTAACATTTTCTTCTCTGTTTTGGTGTGCAGGACAATCTTTATAGGAGGTTAACATTGCAGAACAAACACTAGCTTTGCATCTCACTGCTCTAGAAAGCAGCGACCCAGCTTCTAAAGAAAAGCCGCGCAAACGCGACTTTTGCTGCGAAAACGAGACTATTTTGTGATAATTGTGTATCTTGTTGTGCTGGGCTGTCTTCATTATAATAGCTAGTTGATTGTACTATTACTTTCCTGCTTTGATTGCCTACAGACTGCAATAATTAAAGAACTAAAATACGGTATTTGGACGCTTTTAAAATAGTTTAGACATTTACATTTAGTCACGTGTCAATTCATTTCCAATATACTGTATTTTGTTCTGTTGTTGTGATTTGGGTTGAGGTGTATATATGACATTGCATATAGCATAGGATAAACACGTGGGTGATTTACTCACTTTGTGTTATCTTCTTGTCTATATTGCACACTTGCACGAATTGAAATTAAGAGCAAAGCTCATACAAGATAAAGTGGGGATTTCATCACCCTTCCTTAGCCCAAAAATCACCTCCCCACTCACACAACCCAAGCCCTAATAAAAATTGATAGACGTTGGCCCCTAGGGACATCTCGGACTCATTAAGAGATTGATCGAGGGTGAAACTTGTTTTGAATCTTACTCTTGTGAAATCGGTGTCTAAGGTTGGGGATTAAGAGGATACGTCTCGAAGATATCGTGATTTGGCGTAATTAAGACCCGTTGCTTACGCACAGATACCTCACACCGTATTTTGCCCCTACCTGGCCGATTAGCTTATGGTCGGATTCATATAACAACCTCCCCCGGGTAATCGACCAGTCCTAGGTCTAGGTCAACCTTAATATAGGCTTGGTTTTAATTTTTTCTTTTCTTTTTGTTTGTTGTTTGCTTTTTCTTTTTTTTTTGTGATTGTTTGTGAAATGGAATTCAACAATAACAATTCTTTCAATCCTAATATGAATCCATATTTCACACCAACCCCATTTGTTTCAAATAATTCTAACCCGGCTTTTTACAATATGAACCAACCAAATACACCGGGTTGGACTTATCCGAATCAATACAACTCATACCCCCAGTCTTATAACTATAATTTTTAAAATAATTTTCACTCTTCACAGAGTCAATGGGGATTCACCTCCCCCGAGTTAAATTTTCAACCACCTTGTCCACAATCTTTACAATATCCACAATATTCATTTCCCAATTTTGCTTCCTATACTCCTTTTCTAGAACCACCAATTGAAGAAAAATCTGAGTTAGAAAAAAGTATAGATGCTAAACTACAAGGGGCCAAGCGACAATTTCAGAAAATGATGGTCTCTCCAATTTCACAATATTTTCAAGAGTCTTACTCAGTTTCACCTCATCATAATGAACAACCATCTGCCCTGGAAACGAGTAAGAAATACTTGCGTGAGTCAAAACTTCAATCTCAAAACATGTTGGACTCACAATCTTCACAATCTTTCCAAAACTAAGATTCCTACACTCCCTTTCTGGAACATCCACTTGAAGAAAAATCACATCTAGAAAAAAGTATAAAATCTTGCAGGAGTCCGCGTTATAATTTTAAAAATCTTCTTCTCAGTCTATTGATAGGTTGGAAACACAATTAAGTCAATTGATCAACATTTATAGGAATGAGGAAACTCTCTCTTATCAACCTTTGACTAATCTAGATATCTCTAACTCTATCATTTGACCCATGACTCTTGTTATTTTGAAAACCAAGACTCCTATACTACCTTTCTAGAGCATTCACTTGAAGACACATCACATCTAGAAAAAAGTATTGAAATCTTGCAGGAATTCGCGCTACAGTTTCAAAAATCTTCTTCCCAGTTTATCAATAGGTTGGACACAATTGAGTCAATTGGTTAGTATTTATAGGAATGAGGAAACTCTATCTTATCAACCTGTGACCAATTTAGCTATCCCTAATTCTATTGATCTGACCCAGGACTCTTGTCATTTTAGAAACCAAGATTCAATTTCAGCACACCCATCTGAACTTGTCCAAACTTCAAATGTTGAAAATTCCATTGGCATTTTGGTAAGTTATCCTTTTCCTGAGATTGAACTTGAGCATAATATGATTCTAAACCTCAACTTGGTAATTCAATTTCACTGTCTGATTCCATAATGACTGAGGTATTTTTACCTGATTTCAGGATTTTTTCCGAGTCAACATTGGATCCTGTGCCAATCCATCATGAAATTGAATCGCCAATCTTTTATGATCAACAAATTGAACTTGACCAATTTCATACTTATAAAAGTCCCATTGATAAATTGGCAAGTTCTCATTTTTATGAAATTGAACTTAATGAGGAATGTGACCTAGATTCTCAAATTTGTGATCCAGTTCAAATTCTTGAATCAATATTGACTCCTATTTTGTTACCCAACTTGATCAACATTTAAGAGTCAGTTTTGGTTCCCATATCTGTTATTCTTAAACTTAAATCACCAATCTTAGAACATCACATTCTGTTGTGGGAAAATGAGTGTGGATTAGAATTTCAACTTCTTGATTTGGACCCACTTCTTGTACCAATCTCGACTCCAGAACTTTCACTTGACTTAAGTCAGGTTCCTGAGTCAGTAGTCGTTCCGTGCTTCCTGAGTCCAAATTAATCATTTCGTCTTTTCATACTCTATTTTGGGACAAGGGTGTTAATAATAATTGTTGGTCCCGAGATGATGCCAATTGTGGGATCTAAACTATACGTCAACACTCAAACAAAGATATTAGCGTTAAATATAAAGAACTTAAAAGTTCTTTATGTTTAACGCTAATATCTTTGTTTGAGTGTTGACGTATATTTTAGATCCCACAATTGGGATCATCTCGGGACCAACAATTGGTATCAAAGCCCGGATACTCTATCAGAGTCCTACATACCCAGTCAACAACCTACAAGGATGGCAACAGAGTTTCCTTCATCACAATTCAAAGAAGGACATTCTACACAACGTCCACCGCTATTCGATGAATCGAACTACAACTACTGGAAGTGTAGAACGAAGATCTACATGCAATCGATCAACTACGAACTATGGAATATAGTAGAAGCAGCGTACACCAAACCGACTACCAATTATAGCGCTTGGAGTGATGATCAAAAGAAGAATGCGAACCTTGATGCCAAAGTGATGAATGCTTTATTCTGTGCTTTAACCAAAGAAGAATTCAACCGTGTGTCAATAGTCACTTCTTCAAATCAAATATGGCATACTCTACAGGTAACACATGAATGCACAAATAAGGTTAAAGAATCTAAAATTTCTATTCTTATCCGCAGGTTTGAACTTTTCAAAATGAAGGAGAATAAAACCATCTCAGAAATGGTTACAAGGTTCACCGATATAACAAATTCCTTAGTATCCCTTGGAAAGGAATACATCCAAGTCGAAAATGTTCGCAAGATCCTTCGTGCACTCACACCAGATTGGGAGAAGAAGATAACTGTAATAGAAGAAGCGAATGATCTCTCAACAATGTCATTAGAAAACCTTATTGATAATCTAATGGCATATGAAGTGCAACTTGAAGATAGAAAGAAGAATGAACAACAATTCAAGAAGAAAGAACTTTCCTTCCATGCATCCTCAATATGGACAATTCAGATAATGATGAAGAAGAGATGGCAATACTTTCAAGATTTTCAGAAAATTCTTGAAGCAAGGTAAGTTTAAATATTTTCATTGTAATAAAACAAGTCATATGATAAAGGATTGCCCATTGCTAAAAAACAAAGGTAAATTCAAGAGCAAAAAGTTCAGAAAGAAGAAAGATTATCAAGCATCATGGAAAAATAGTGATTCCTCTTCCTCTGACGAAGAAGAAGCCACTAAACATGCCAACATATGCTTTATGGCCCAATAAGAAGATGAGGTACAATATTCTGAACTTTTAGATGCATTTCATGAAGTATACAATGATCTTAAGAATGAAAAGATAAAGAATAAAATTTTGACAAAGGAAAATGAAAACTTTTTAAAGAAAATTCTTCTTATGCTTCTCAAATTTCTTCTATAAATTCTCAAAAAGATGATTTTGAAAAAGTGATATTATCATTGAAAAAGATAATGAGAATTTATTATAAAATAATATTTTATTGAAAAGAGAAACTATGTCTTTAAATGAAAGAATTACTATTTTAAATAAAGACATATCAAGTTTCAAAATAAAATATGAAGAGATTTTGAAAAATGTGACTAAATTTAATCAAGGAAAAGAAAAGTTAAATGATTTGTTATCATATCAAAAGATGTCACATAATCATTATGGTCTTAGGTTTTTTGAAAAATCTATATATGTTAGTAATCCGTATAATTCTTTTGTGAAAAGAAATATTGATATTATTTCAAAAAGAATTAAGAACAAGTTCATATGGATTCCTAAAAACTTAAGCATTGTTGATAAAAATACTTATATTGTATCATACATACATGATATATGTAATTCATGCAATTATGTGTATACTAACAGATGAAAACCAAATTCAAGTTGGGTTTGGTCTCCTAAAGGTTAATGCTATGATCTTATTATGATTGATACCATCTAATGTTTATCTTTCAGGTACCATATAAAAAGTTTAATAAGAAAATATTTGAAACATTTATCATATGTATATATATATGCTATGATATATTTTTCTTATTAAACTTTTTATATGGTACCTAAAAGATAAACATTAGATGGTACCAATCATAATAAGATCAAAGCATTAACTTTTAGAAGACCAAACCCAATTTGAATTTGGTTTTCATCTATTAGTATACACATAGTTTGAATTATGCTTACGAGAATTTATTACAAAATAATGTTTTATTGAAAAGAGAAACTATGTCTTTAAATGAAAGAATTATTGTTTTAAATAAAGACATATCAAGTTTCAAAACAAAATATGAAGAGATTTTGAAAAATGTGACTAAATTTAATCAAAGAAAAGAAAAGTTAAATGATTTGTTATCATATCATAAGATGTCACAAATCATTATGGTCTTAGATTTTTTGAAAATTCTACATATGTTAGTAATCCATATAATTCTTTTGTGAAAAGAAATACTGATGTTATTTCAAAAAGAATTAAGAACAAGTTCATATAGATTCTTAAAAACTTAAGCATTGTTGATAAAAATACTTATATTGCATCATACATATATGATATATGTAATTCATGCAATTATGTGTATACTAACAAATGGAAATCAAATTCAAATTGGGTTTGGTCTCCTAAAGATTAATGCTTTGATTTTCTTATAATTGGTGCCATCTAATGTTTATCTTTCAGGTACCATATAAAATGTTTAATAAGAAAAATATTTCAAACATTTATCATATGTATATATATGTTATGATATATTTTTCTTATTAAACTTTTTATATGGTACCTGAAAGATAAACATTAGATGGTACCAATCATAATAAGATCAAAATATTAACTTTTAGGAGGCCAAACTCAATTTGAATTTAGTTTCCATCTGTTAGTATACACATAATTTGAATTATGCTTCTCAAATTTCTTCTATAAATTCTCAAAAAGATGATTTTGAAAAAGTGATATCATCATTGAAAAAAGATAATGAGAATTTATCACAAAATAATATTTTATTGAAAAGAGAAACTATGTCTTTAAATGAAAGAATTACTGTTTTAAATAAAAACATATCAAGTTTCAAAATAAAATATGAAGAGATTTTGAAAAATATGACTAAATTTAATCAAGAAAAGAAAAGTCAAATGATTTGTTATCATATGAAAAGATGTCACATAATTATTATGGTCTTGAATTTTTTGAAAAATCTACATATGTTAGTAATCCATATTATTCTTTTGTGAAAAGAAATACTGATATTATTTCAAAAGAACTAAGAACAAGTTCATATGGATTCCTAAAAACTTAAGCATTATTGATAAAAATACTTATATTGCATTATACATACATGATATATGTAATTCATGCAATTATGTGTATACTAACAGATAGAAACCAAATTCAATATGGATTTGATCTACTAAAGGTTAATGCTTTGATCTTATTATGATTGGTACCATCTAATGTTTATCTTTCAGGTACCATATAAAATTTAATAAGAAAATATTTCAAACATTTATCATATGTATATATATGTTATGATATATTTTTTGCAGGGAGAGAACACATGTTTTTCTATATCTGTTATAACTTATTTTCTGCAGGTGGAGAATATATTTTCTACATGGGGAGAAGATATAACATATTCTCTGCAGGGGGAGTATTTATGCACGCAAAGTGTTATCATCAAAAAGGGGGAGAATGTTAGAACTTGCTTTTGATGATACATTTATGAAGACATATCATTGGAGTTCTATCTTACAAGCTTATTCAAGAGTTCTACATGATCAAAACTTCCCAAAGAGAGTGGCTATGGATGTTGTAGGCTGTTTAAAAAATCACCAAGACAAGCCACCAAAACGCAGAGATCCAAGACCCAGACGCAAGGCTAAATGTGACAATCAAGACGCGAAAGTCCAAACCCGCGTCTCAGCATTAAGGCACGCGGGCCCGACACCCGCATCTCAGCCTCAAGACGCGAGAGTCCGAACCCGCGTCTCAGAACCAAGACGCGTAGGGTCCAAACCCGCGTCTCAACCTCAAGGCGCTAGGGTCCAAACCCGCGTCTCAACCTCAAGGCGCTAGGGTCCAGACCCGCGTCTCGGTTACAACCACCCCGATTATGGCGCCGCTCACCGCCCATGTAGCGGGAAAGTTGGCCCTCATCGTGGAACACTTTTAGGGGGCACGATCACCCCCTAAACCTCTATAAATAGCCCCGTCACTATGAAGAGAGGGAGAATTTTTTGGGGAGAGGACTTTTTTTTGGGGCAATCGGCATCAAGGTCAAACTTTTGGCAATCAGCAACAAAAGGGCGACACAGAGAGAAAAGAAGCAGATCAACTCTTCAGCAAGTTCTCTGCGTACGAGCTAGCTTTCGCCTACCTTCTCTTCGAGAGTTTTGGTAGACAGAGCTGAGTTACTCTTTCTACCGGCCAAAGAGGAGATCCCAGAAGGACGGTCATCTGGTCAACGGAGAACAAGATTCACTCTCCACCGCCACACGAAGAACCCAGCATTAAACAAAGGGAGAATTCAAGATTCAATATTCTCCCTCCCTTGTAACCGGAAGGAACAGTTTTTGTTGTAATCCTTTTCATCTGATTCAAGGAAAACTTTTACCGCAAATTCTGCGTCTCCTGTGTCATACAAGAGATGGCGACTCCGCTGGGGACTACTTTCGTCACTGACGAACAGATCGTGGCGCAGGATGACATCCTCCGTAAGGGGAAGATGGTCGAATCACTCGTCGTCGAGTTCGACCAGGCGAAATATGAAGAGTTTCTCTCTTCTGGCTCCAAGAGCCCAAAGACCCGCGTCTGTCGCAGGGTCTCGACGGGGAATGGCCCCGAAGCCCGACCTGAAGCTCTCTTGGGCGCCGCTGCTGCTGCCCACCGTGCCCAGCAAAGTTCACGCGTCAACGCCTCTTAGAAGACCCGCGTGGTCCCAGGCACATCTGCCTTTGCGACCAACCGCGTCGCACAGAACACCCGCGTCAACGTCTCTCAGGAGACCCGCGTGGTTAAACTCCCTGATGTTCAACATCAGGATGTTGTTGGTTTCTCTCCACCTCCTCGACGCAACCGGAATGCTGAGCGTCGACAGAGGAGACGTGCGCGTCAACTGCAAGTTGGAACCGTTGGTTGTCCAACTGAGGCTAGACGCGACGTACAATCTCGCGCCTTACCCGCGCCACGTCCAGTACGTGAAATCCGCGTTTGGCGCCCCAAGCGCGTAACTCCTCAAGTTGAGTCCCCTGAAGACCAGCTTACCAAACGCCAAAGCGAAGCTTCTGCGTCTCGTCTAACGCAAGAAGCACGCGCCCAGAGACGAGGCGCCCTGCAGCCCACTCTCTCTCACGCGTCTCAGCCCGGACGCACCAGGCAGCAACGTGATACTCGCGTCTCACCTCAACAGAGACGCCAGACGCGCGTTCCACAGTCACGACGCGGAAACCGCGTCCCTGAAGTCTGCGTCCATTCGGCACAGCACATGGATGCCTCCTGTCTTCGACGCTGTGAGGCTAGTCTCTTTGATCCCTCTTCCATGGATTTGAGGGATTATCTGACAAAGAAAAGAAGTGCCCACCAGGTCACTTCATCTTGCTGCTGCCAACGGCTTATCTCCATGCTTGCGGAGTGCCGTTGCGGGTCGAGTGTGCACCAGCAGTCCTTAGTTAGGCAGCTGACCTCGATTCCCCCGTCAGCCAAAAGAAGGCGCTCCCATAGAAGGAGAGTCTTCTCTGACGTTGAATACCCGGAGCTTACTGCGAACATGACAAGCAGGTGCAAGGGGAAACAACTTGCAGTCAGCTCAGACGAGTCCGAGTCTGACTCTGAACCGGAAGGGGTGTATCAACACACTCGCACCCGGACGGGGGCCATTCCCCCAATTGACTATAATGCCTTAGCCCACGGCGTTAGAGTGAATGAGTCTCATTCCGCCGTAGCGGAATCAAGGGCTTCGAACTCTTCCGTCGAGAAGGAGACCTCTGCCTACATGACAGGCACTCCTGAGGAGATGGCAAGACGTATAGAGCAGGTCCAGAAAGCACAAATGGACATGATTATTTCTCAACAGGCATCTATCGACTCCATCAAGCAGGCGCTTGCGCAGTTGCTTGAAGACAGGAGGAAATCTCCTCCTAGGAGGTCAAAGGGCAAAGGGAGAAAGGGAGAGAACTCATCTTCCGAACCTTCTGAGGAGACGCGGAGCTCTACGTCCGGCTCGTCCAAGTCCTCGTCGCAAGCGAAGGGCGACCGAGACCCAGGGAAGGCTCATGCTAAAAGGATGAGTCAATTGGAGGAACGCCTCAATGCCCTTGCCAGTCGCAAAGACCTCCAAGAAGCTGGAGTGGTCCGGCCTTATCCAGCTGAGTGGGATCTAGTCCCGTACCCTCCTAAGTTCAAGGCTCCAACCCTCCAAGCCTTCGATGGGAAGGGGTCCCCTAATCAGCACATCTACTACTTCAAATCCCAAACCGGGAATGTAGTGGATAATGACGCCATCCTGGAGCGACTATTCATCGGCACCCTGAAAGGGTTGACCTTTGAGTGGTTCATGAGACTCCCGGAAGGTTCTATCAAGAATTGGGGCGACTTGGAGAAGCTGTTCCTAACACGCTTCTTTGAAGATGATTCCGAGGTCACAATGCCCACCCTGTTAGCTACGAGACAGCGAAAGGGAGAGTCCGTCAAATCTTTCGTGGAAAGATTTCGGAACGTGGCACTCCGGTGTCCAAGCGGTATGACCCAGGCCACCCTGGTAGAAACATGCCGCCACAACCTCCAAACCTCACTCCTTGCTCAAATAGGAGTTGCTGAAAGCCGCACCTGGAAACAATTAGTCCAACAAGGTGAACAGGCTGAGGAGATTGTTGCCCGCGTCAGGGCAGAAGAAGGCAAGCCTAGGCCGGAAAGGTCAACTAGGCGAGCGTCAGACACCTCCCTCCAGACGAAGCGGAAGGATAATTTGGCGACGGAGACCAAATCTCCCACCAAACCTCAACCAGCCAAGGCGAGTGGCTCTTCAAGCCAACCCCGCGCCAACAAGCAGTATTCCTTCAAGGAGGAACATGTTGATTCGCTCTTCAAGCTACTCAACAAGAGCAACCGACTGAAGCTCCCTGAAATTAGGCGCCCGGAGGAAGTCGGTAAGACCGACAATCCCAACTACTGCATGTACCACAGGATGTTGGGACATCCCACCAAAAGCTGCTACGTCTTCAAGGACATTCTTCAGGCTCTGATTGACGCGGAGGTACTAAACCTCCGACCAGAGCAGAAGAAGGTGACGGCCAATGTGACGTCGGTTCTCCAGTTCGGGAGACAACCTCCAACGCCTGCGGGGGTAGCTCCTATTCCAAGAGGAGAACTAAGAGTGGTCAACACAGACCCTCACCAGCAGCAGGAGAAGGGCTTGGTACCCGTCCCTACGCCTCAAGGGGAAATTATGTGGGTCCACACTGACCTAGTGGACAGCCAGCAGTGGACTACTGTAACCAACAGGAAGTCCAAAGGCAAGGCAAAAGCTTCTTCCTGTCATGTGGTATGTGCTTCCTCCCAAGAAGCAGAGGATGATGTTCCCTCATTGACTGATTCAGAAGAGGAAACAATAGTCTTGGCCGCAGAGCCCAACCAACCAATGACGGGGACTCGTTCGGGACAGCCCTACTTGAAGCAGTACGGCGAAGTGGCGGCAAACCCTCCACAACCGGCTGCAGAGCCAACTAGGCCCTCCACGAAGCCACCAGTGGAGAAACAAAAAGAGACTCGATTCTCTCGAGCCCTTCAAAAGGGTATAGCGGAAGGATCCACAACGCCTTACCGCTTTGATGTCTTGGCTCAATTGGCCAACATCCCGGCGCGGATCACCCTGTATGAGCTTCTAAGACTATCAAAGTCGACCAGGGAGGCTCTACAAGAAGCGCTGGCAAACGCTGAGGTCTTTATGACCCAGGTGCCAAAGAAGGAAGATGTAGAGAATTGTCTCCACACCTCCCAGAATGCTCCCTGCATTACCTTCACGGCAGATGATATGCAGGTTAAAGGGACGCATGATCGGCCCCTGTACTTCACAGGTTATATCGGATCATCTGAAGTGAACCGCATTCAGGTAGATCCAGGGTCCGCACTGAGCATCATGCCCCGCCGAGTCATGCAACACCTCGGCATCCCTACTCACCGTCTGAGCCCTACACAGACAACCATCTACGGGTTCAATGCCAATGGCACCCGTCTGATGGGGAAGATCAAGCTCAAGTGCCAGATTGGGAGCCTCAAGTCGGAGGTGACGTGCTACGTCATCGATGCCGACACTTCCTACAATCTGCTGCTGGGACGACCATGGATTCACCGCAACTCCATCGTTCCCTCCACTCTTCACCAAGTCATGAAATACATTGACGCGAGTGGGAAGGTGCAAACGTTGGTTGCCGAAAGATATCCGTTTAAGGGGGTCGAAAATTATTTCACGGACTCCCTCCTATATCAGGATCCGGTGGATGAAACCCCGCAACTGGAAGTGCCAGACTCTGGTAATGAGGCTGACACTGAGCCCGAGCAAGAAGAGTGCCTGTGGAAGTTGGAACCACTTGTAAAGAGCACGAATAAGCTCGATGTTGATAATACCACCGACGATGCAGGCGGCTGGTATATTAATGAGAATTTAGACTTTGAGTATTTTTCTGCGTGTGCATCCGATTCAATACCGTCGGATACTAGTACCGACATAGACGATGACATCTGGTCGGCAATGGATGCTTTGACATCATTGCATGTACCAGTAAAATCATCTTTCGGGACATACCAGGATAATGGAGATGCGTAGGAATCTATATTCATGGTCCCGACAAGACGAAAAGGCCAAAAACCAATTCTTTTTGGGCGAATCTCGTCTGAACCAACTCCCCGCGAAGAATCGGAAAGCGAGGAGGAATCCCCTCAGCTCGACCATTATGAATCGAAAGCGCTCAGAATGATGAAGCAAATGGGTACGATCTAACCAACAAGCCCGGGTTGAACTTCGGCAAAGGAAGGAGAACCCTGCTTCGATCGTTTGTGCCGAAAGGGAAGGCCCCTGATTATTATCATCGGACGCGCAGGGGGTTGGGCTATGTATCAACTCCAATCCCATCAGCCTCCGGTTCTCAAGAATCGTCGAACAACGATCACTCTTCAGACACATCATCTTGGGGGTCAGATGTCAGTGTCGGCAACATCTTCAAGAAACTTTCAGTGAACATGGTTTCGACAAGCCGCCTGGAAGATGGAAATGAAGAAATGATCCAATCTGATACAGATCCATGGATCAAACATTTAAATGCTCTTTGGGATACCCGCTTTGAACAGCGTGAGCCACCCACAGAAGACAAGGTTGTTCAGATCAATTTAGGAGATGAGGCTAACCCTAAGCCCATCTTCATAAGTGACGGCCTGTCACCATCGGAGAAGAAGGATCTAATATCTCTTGTACAAGAGTATATAGACGTCTTCGCCTGGAATTATGAGGACATGCCAGGACTTGATCCTCAAGTGGCCATGCACTGCCTCAACATCAATCCGGACGTAAAACCTGTCAAACAACAGCAGCGACAGTTTCGCCCAGAAATAATGGAGGCAATCCAATCAGAAGTCAGAAAACTTATTGATTCTGGCTTCATCAGGGAAGAACAGCATCCCGATTGGGTAGCCAACATCGTCCCCGTCTCCAAAAAGAACGGGAAAATCCGGATCTGCATCGACTTCCGTGATCTAAACGAGGCCTGCCCCAAGGACGAATTCTCATTGCCGATCACAGATGTCATGATTGACAATACTTGTGGATTCGAACGAATGTCCTTCATGGACGGATTCTCAGGATACAATCAAATCAAAATGTATCCTGACGACGAAAAGCACACCTCCTTCAGGACTCCTCCAGGGGTATATTGCTACACCGTCATGCCCTTCGGACTGAAAAATGCAGGGGCAACATACCAAAGGGCCATGAACGCCATTTTCATCAACAAATACGCAAAACGGTGGAATGTTATGTTGACGACATCGCGGTAAAAAGCCGCGCTAAAGGCGATCACGTAGCAGACCTGAAGGTGGTCTTCGACATCATGCGGGCTCATCAATTGAAGATGAATCCCACCAAGTCTTTCCTGGGGGTAGCCAGTGGCAAATTCCTAGGATTTGTTGTGACTTCCACAGGAATCCATTTGGATCTGGAGAAAGTCCGCGCTATCCAAGAGATGCAACCCCGAGAAACCTCAAGGAACTCAGGGGTTTACAGGGTCGATTGGCGTACATCCGTAGGTTCATTTCAAACCTCTCCGGAAAATGCCAACCCTTCGCTAAGCTGATGAAGAAGGGTGTCTCATTCATTTGGGATGACGCTTGCCAACAAGCGTTCGAGGAAATCAAGCATACCTCACCCAACCACCAGTCCTTGCAGCCCCGGTGTCCGGAAAGCCTTTCCTTGTGTACGTCCGGGCAATGGACCATTCTTTGGGAGCTCTACTAGCTCAGAATGATGAAGAAGGACGAGAACAGGCAATCTACTATCTGAGTAGAACAATGATCGGAGCCGAACATCGGTACAACCCGATCGAGAAGGAATGTTTGGCACTAGTGTTCGCCATTCAGAAAATGCGACACTATCTGGTAGGCCAGACTATAAATGTCATATCAAAAGTCAACCCTCTGAGGTTACTTATGACTAAACCTTCATCGCTAAATGGCCGACTGGCAAAATGGGCCATATTGCTATCACAATATGAAATGCACTTTCTACCGCAGAAAGCCATTAAGGGACAAGCGGTCGCAGACTTCCTAGCCGAACACCCAGATCCGAGGGCAGCCAAAGTCTACGAGGATCTCCCAGACGAAGTGGCCGAAGTCTACCTGACTCAGACATCGTTCGAAAGTCAAGTGTGGCAACTCTTCTTCGACGGTGCATCAAGGACAAGCCCCAAGGGACACGTAGTGGTAGGGGTAGGAGTAGTACTTGTCTCCCCACAAAATTATGTGATCCCCGAGCTGTCTCATTAACAGAGCCTTGTTCCAACAATATGACGGAGTACAATGCTCTATTAATCGGGATGCAATTCGCCGATGAGATTGGCGTTAAAAATCTCGAGGCATACGGCGACTCCAAGCTCATCGTCAGCCAAGTTCGCGGGGAGTACGAAGTCAGACATGAAGACTTGGTACCCTATTACAATGCAACTATCCGCATGGCCGAGGGATTTAAAAGCTTCTATATCGACCATGTACCACGCAGGCAAAATGCGCACGCAGATGCACTCGCATCCCTGGCTGCCTCCTTAGCTCTTCCAGCTGGAGCAATGGAGAAGATATTCGTCTACAGCCACGACCTGTATTGCCCGAGAAATGCTCTCGAGGATTATCAGGAGTCAACGGGAGATCGTCACCGCGAAGAAGCTCTTGAAGCGTCAACCGGTCCAGAACTTAAAGACTGGCGATTCCCCTACATCGACTATGTCTTGTACGGCATCCTGCCTGAGGACGCCAAAGAAGCGGCTGCCATTCGAAGGAAAGCCCCTAAGTTTTACTATAATGCGATTACACGAACATTGTATCGTCGGTCGCATGACGGGATCTTACTCAGGTGCCTCTCACCAAAAGAGGCCCGGGAGGTATTGAAAGAGGCCCACGACGGTACGTGCGGAGCCCATCAACCTGGCCCAAAACTGGCACATCGACTCCAAAGATTGGGTTACTATTGGCCCAAGATGGTCGCCGACGCCGTCGCCTATGCCAAAAGATGTCACGCTTGCCAAATACATGGAGATTTTATCCATCAAGCACCAGGGTACCTCCACTCTACGACCTCTACATGGCCATTTGAGATGTGGGGGATGGATGTGGTTGGTCCTATCAGCCCACCATCATCAAAGGGACATCGGTTCATTCTAGCAATAACCGATTACTTCTCCAAATGGGCCGAAGCCATTCCTTTGAAGGAGGTCAAGTCGTCCAACGTGATCAAGTTCGTAAAACATCACGTTATTTACCGTTTCGGTGTACCTCGGCGGATTGTCCATGACAATGGACCCCAGTTCATCAGCCAGGCATTCCAGAGATTCTGCGCTAAGTTCAGAATCCAGAGTGTGTCTTCAACGGCATATTATCCCGCCGCTAATGGCCTCGCAGAAGCTTTCAACAAGACCATTGGCAAGCTTCTCAAAAAGTTCGTCTCGAAGAGTCAACGCGACTGGGACGACAAGCTAGGCGAATGCTTATGAGCCTATCGCACAACAGTGCGAACCCCGACTAAAGCCACGCCGTTTTCCTTGGTATACGGATGTGAAGCCGTGCTTCCTCTGGAAATCCAAATTCCATCTCTACGCGTCGCCTTGACAGCGGAGATGACGACAGAGGAGAAGCATCGACAGCGACTCCAGGAGCTGGAGGCCTTAGACGACAAGCGTCTGCAAGCCCAACAGCAAATCGAGCTCTACCAAGCTCGAATCACCAGAGCCTTCAACAAGAAAGTTAAAGTACGAACTTTCAAGAAAGGCGACCTTGTCTTAGCCGTCAGAAGACCCATGGTGATGACGCACAAGACGAAAGGAAAATTTCAACCCAAATGGGAAGGACCATTTGTGGTAGAGTCAGTCTACTCAAATGGGTCGTATCGCCTCATAGCTTCAAATGGCGATACACTTATGATGCCAATCAATGGCAGATTCCTGAAGAAATACTATCCTTAGATGGTATTCTTCCGCTGATCAAGTTAAAAATACACCTCTGATCAAAACAAGAAGGGCTGCTTCATTAATATCCGACGCCTCCGACGGCTAAGGATAGAGGAAAATGTTGGCTTTTAAGTCCAACATAAGTCTTCGACAACTCATCATGCTGAGGAGAATAGCATGGCTAGCCCAACTCAAACGGTAGCTGGTAAAGGCACCTCAAACCCGTTGACAGCTGAGGATTTGCTAAAAATCCTAAGGGACACGTTCCCGGTTGATCCGACGCCTCCGACGGCTAAGGATAGAGGAAAATGTTGGCCTTTAAGCCCAACATAAGTCTTCGACAACTTATCATGCTGAGGGGAATAGCATGGCTAGACCAACTCAAACGGTAGTTGGTAAAGGCACCTCAAATCCGTTGATAGCTGAGGGTTTGCTAAAAATCCTAAGTGGACTTGGCTCCACCCCTTCCTCCAAAATCCCCTACCAATTCTCATCCACAGAATGGTAGGTCTACAAAATACAACCATTACTAAGTTAACACTATACCTCTGGTAATGGAAACTTTTCAATATTCCTTGTCGAGTACAAATTTTGCTTGTCAACTCTACACGGAGTACCAAATTTTCAAATTTGCCAAGTTAACACTACACCTCTGGCACTTCAAACTTTCACTTGTCAATTCTCACCAATAGAATGACAGGTCCTCAAAGTTGCTCTCATCATGAGACAATCTTTGTCAAGTTAACATCACACCTCTAAAAAATTGCTGTTAAAGTTCAACACCACACCTCTAAACAGTGACCAAGTTTCTGTCAGGTTTAATATCACACCTCTGACAGTCACTTTTCTTCAGACTTTCCATATCGAAGCTGAAATGGATGATGCCAAGTTAACACCACACCTCTAGCATCCAAGTCATTGCTAAGTTCAACAATACACCTATGGCCATGACTTTCCCTCGGACTTCCTTATCCAAGCCGAGATGACCAATGCTAAGTTCAACATTACACCTCTAGCATTCCCTCATTGTCAAGTTAAACATTACACCTATGACAGTGACACTTCTGAGTTAAGTTAATATCACACCTCTGACTCACATCCTTATCAAGTTAACATTACACTTCTGACAAGACTACTTTCAACCCGTTAAGTTAATATCACACCTCTGACGGTAACAAACTTTCCTAGATTCCCCACGAGTCTAGTCCCACTTGTTATTCTCTTCAGCAGAATAACAAGTCTACCTAAAAACATTGTTAGGTTAATACTACACCATCAACAGTGTTTCCCTCAAATCCCCAGTTGAGCCCAATCAAGTTAATCCCAAACACTTGATAAAAGTTCACCCTCCCTGGGGGTACCAATTCTACTTGTCGCTTTCTCTTATAAAGTGGCAGGTCCACTAAAAATTATTTCATCTTTGTCAAGTTAATATTACACCTCTGACAGTACTTTGAGAGTTCCTGAAATAGGATCTTTCCCTCCAAAGTTTGACTTGTTGAGATTATCGTCATAATTTAATAAAGTCAGAGATTCTTTGCTTCTATGGGTCTAAGACAAAAAGTTCAAGACAAGGAAAGAGGCAAAAAGAAAAGTGTCGCTTTTATTTATTTCCAAACATATGAAAGTGATACAAAACGCTCTCTTATACAATAAGATGGAGTGTTACAGTAAAAACGCTCTCTTTTACAATAAGATTGAGTGTTACAATTAAGGAGTACAACGAAGTCCCTCTCTCTCTTAGAGGTTACACTCACTCCTTATAAGCCGCGTCTGATTCCAAGTGCGCGATGTTTTGTGGCTACAAAGCTGGTTACACCACGATGCATGATGTAAACATCGAAAGCGCTCTAGCTGACTAAGCTAAGAGCAATGGTGTTCTTGAGGTCTGGTGGCAGCAGAAAGTCCTGCAACCCTTCGTTCAGGAGCGTCCCTTTCCCTAGCAGGCCATCCAACGGACATAGACCGTCCTTGATGTGACTTCTGGAGTGGGAGAGGAAGAGGATCTTGTCCGCCACCACAACCGCCGGAGCCCTCATCGCCGTCATGCATAGCCTGACCATCTCTTGCCAGCAGGCATGAATGGCGAAGCAGATCTGAAGAGACCTTGGCGAGGGTTGGGTCCTCGTCAGAGATGTAATATACTCTCTTATAGGTGACGAGGACCATAATATACTCTCTCATAGGTGAACATCGAACAAGTTCGCCGGCCAAAGCATCCTTCCAGGGGCCCAGCAAACCAGCAAGCCTACCTGCAAGAAATGAAACAAAAGGAATCAGAACAATCTGCAACTTAGTATGCTTCGACAGAGAAAAACTAAGTCGCAAATGCGGACTGCAGACGCGGGAATGATCCACGCAGTCAGCCAAGCAGACGCGGGAATGATCCACGCAGTCAGCCAAGCAGACGCGGGAATGATCCACGCAGTCAGCAAGCAGACGCGGGGGGAATGACCCACGCAGTGAGCCAAACTGCTGCGTCAGTAGAGACAAACGCGAATCAAAACGCGGTCTCGTTCTGCGCCCAAGTCGAAAGCACAGACGCCGAAAAGGCACAGACGCCGAAAGTTGCCATCTCCTCGTTGAGTGAACAAGGGTTGCAAGGCTCGGGTCTGAAACCTTTTTGGAATTCGTCCAAGATAGTGGCTTTGAAACGCAAGCTTTGTGAACAAAGCCAGCGCCAAGCGCCAAAGACCCCTGCACTCGCATCCAGAGAAGTTTAATTCTGTGGCGCAAATTCCAGAAGGAATGCACCAACACAGACTTCGTGAGGGGGTCCAGATAATGATGATGCCAAGGTACAGGCCGTGGTAGATTAAAATATCATGGCTAATCGGGACGGCGTACTAACAAAGGCTTCTACCAAGAGTCGGGCTCTCCGCGTCCAGACGCGGACGTGCAAGATGATCAGAGAGACACTCTGCCCCGAAGAGACCAAACAGGAGCATACAAGCCCTGGGTCATCTTCATCCACAGAGCCATCCTCATCCATGGAGACAATACTCTGAAGAAGATGAAGGTTCTCAGAGCGCTCGCTCTCAAAAAGAAAACAGTCCAAAGATTGGATTGAAGGGAGAGGGTGCGCCCTATTTATAGGCAGCCCCCGATGACTGCAATCAATGATCTCTTAATCTGAACCACCGGCTTTAATGACTGCACGATTGTCAAGATCCACTAAGGGACTGACGCATGTGACGTCGCTTCGAAAACCGTCGCAGGCGCCAATCTCCAACCACCCGCATCGGTTCCTCATTAAAGGGAATTGACGCTCAAGACCAATAAGAGTTCGACGCGTGGAACAAAATCACTTTAACGCACAGAGAAGATCATGCGCCACGATTCTGCGGCGAATCTCTGTTCGACGCGTGGAACAAAATCACTTTAACGCACAGAGAAGACCATGCGCCACGACTCGGTAGTGAATCGTCGCTCGACACGTGGCACGGATCATTTAATGCGCCAGGAAATCCGCGCGCCAAAAGGCGAAATCCCGTCGGTTCCCCAGGCCAACTGGCAGAGCAATCATGACGTGGCACGGACTCGAAACCGACGGCCATGTCTCTTCGATGGATATGCCCTATTAGCATCGCCATAAATGCGCCCAGACAATCGCGTCTATGTTCAAAAGATGCGTCTTTCCGAAATTCGCGTCTTCAGCTGAACATCGCGTCTGCCTTATGAAGATCAGTCGCGTTTCCGTTGCCAAAAGGTCGCGTCTCACTAAGAAGTCGCGTCTTTAAAGCAGTCTCGTCTCCGCTTTTCAAAAAGGAACCTGCGTTCGGCCTCCTGCTTCTGCAAAATCAGTTCAACAGTACACTGACGCAAGCAGACGACCAACCACTCCTGGCTTAAAGCGCACCCGTGACAGACTTAAAAGCAAACGGGGAGGTTTAGACTGTGTATCTAGACACTCAACATGATCAACTCTGGTGGCTTCAAAGAGTTCAACAGTACACTCACGAAGACCAACTCCAGGATAGATCAAACCTGGAGCATTAATAGTCTAGTCATGAAGGCAAATGCAGCTAGAATCCAAAGTATTTCGAAATCCGTCCCAGTTAACTGCGGAATATCGAAAACTTTGGAGGGGGTTCTGTAGGCTGTCTAAAAAATCACCAAGACAAGCCACCAAAACGCAGAGATCCAAGACCCAGACGCAAGGCTAAATGTGACAATCAAGACGCGAAAGTCCAAACCCGCGTCTCAGCATTAAGGCACGCGGGCCCGACACCCGCATCTCAGCCTCAAGACGCGAGAGTCCGAACCCGCGTCTCAGAACCAAGACGCGTAGGGTCCAAACCCGCGTCTCAACCTCAAGGCGCTAGGGTCCAAACCCGCGTCTCAACCTCAAGGCGCTAGGGTCCAGACCCGCGTCTCGGTTACAACCACCCCGATTATGGCGCCGCTCACCGCCCATGTAGCGGGAAAGTTGGCCCTCATCGTGGAACACTTTTAGGGGGCACGATCACCCCTAAACCTCTATAAATAGCCCCGTCACTATGAAGAGAGGGAGAATTTTTTGGGGAGAGGACTTTTTTGGGGCAATCGGCATCAAGGTCAAACTTTTGGCAATCAGCAACAAAAGGGCGACACAGAGAGAAAAGAAGCAGATCAACTCTTCAGCAAGTTCTCTGCGTACGAGCTAGCTTTCGCCTACCTTCTCTTCGAGAGTTTTGGTAGACAGAGCTGAGTTACTCTTTCTACCGGCCAAAGAGGAGATCCCAGAAGGACGGTCATCTGGTCAACGGAGAACAAGATTCACTCTCCACCGCCACACGAAGAACCCAGCATTAAACAAAGGGGGAATTCAAGATTCAATATTCTCCCTCCCTTGTAACCGGAAGGAACAGTTTTTGTTGTAATCCTTTTCATCTGATTCAAGGAAAACTTTTACCGCAAATTCTGCGTCTCCCGTGTCATACAGATGTGTTTTGTAATATTTAATAGAATGTTAAAGCCTTGAATACCACACACATCTTAGTCATATTAGTCAACTTATAGACTTGACTAGTCGACTAATAACAACTTTAGTCGACTAACCCTTAACTATAGTCGACTTAGTTTTGCCTCCAAATGCATACCAACTTTTTGTTTCTAACCTGCATGCACTATTAGTCGACTTGACAGTCCTTATAGTCGACTAATACATGACCTAGTCGACTAATTATATTGTTTTGGTGTACTACTTTCAATTTTCAGAAACTTGTCTTTTGTTTCAATTATGTCCTAGTCGACTTGGTCCATTTATTAGTCAACTAACTCAGTCTAAATTGCCTACCATAGTCGACTAAACCCCAACCCCTAGTCAACTAATGGCAGTTTCTGACTGTTGGACAGTTTCTGTTTTCTGGTGTTTTATCCAACGTTTCAATATTCAAAATTGACCTGATAACTACCTTAACTTACCATAGATTTTAGCTATAAATAGGGATATTGTCCTAGGCTAAAAACACCAATTCATATCAATACTTTTCGGCCAAAAAACTCTGTTGAAAAATCTATTTTTTAGAAAACTGTTTCCATTTTCAGTTCTTCATTCAAATTCCTACTCTATAGTGAAGGTTTCTGAGAGTCCACCTATAAGAGCCCTTGTCCATGATCACATACAAATTCAAGGCTTATAGGATCAATTGTAATCACTCAAAGAGGAGTATTGTACTAGAGCGTCTTCGGGTTGAAGAGAGTTTGTACAAGATATTGTGGTCTTCTTGGTTGTAAGAAAAGTTATACACATTTGACAAAGAGGATTTGTCAAGTGGTGTATAAGGTGTTGATTTTGCGTGTATAAAGTCAAAGGATAAAGGAAAAACTCAAGCGGGTGGCTTGGGGATTGGATGTAGGTCACAAGGACCGAATCAGGATAAATCAATTGTGTTTGCGTTTGTTATTTTTTCTGTGATTTAATTTTCTTACTTACAAGTTCTTTATATTTAACGCTAATATCTTTATTTGAGTGTTGACGTATATTTTAGATCCTACAATTGGCATCATCTCGGGACCAACAATAATGACTCCGAAATTATTTTTAAAATTTGAAAATTAGATGGGCTAATTTTTTAATAAAAATCATAAATATATACATCATTTTTATGGGGTGCATTATAGAGGTCTCTCGTGGGTTCCTCCGGACTCCACGCAAATTGGATTGGGCCGCATTTTGTGGACCAATCAGACCACAAACAGAACCACTACCTTGAGGTGATTTTTTCTTCCCTCTCTATTTGTTTCATGCATACATCACGATGCATTGAGGACAATGCATGAGATAAGTGTGGGGGAGGGTTTACTAACATAGAGGTTTTAGATTTTCTTTTTTTTACACTTCTTTTAGGATATTCATAGAATTTTCCTTCGTATAGGATTTTTCCCTTCCTTTTAAATTTTTTTTTTTGAAATAAGAGACAAAGTTTTGATCTAGTTTTAAGAAAATTAAGATGATCTTAGAAATTAAGAAAGCCTTAATTATACCATCTTAAACCTGGTCAAAATGATGGATCTTGTTTAAGATTATAGGTTAAGTAAGATAAATTGGAGAGATAATTTTATCTTGAATTTTTTGCCTTAGATAGTGTACACTTGACACTTACACATTTTTGGGATGGAAACAAAATGCCACGAAGCAAAAATAAATAAAAAGAAAAAAATATATTATTTATGAAGAAAAAATCACTTATTAAGCTGGATAATTATGCCTTAAAAAGCATGATTATTCACGCCGAACGGTGGTCAAAAGAAACAAATAATCCCCTTAGTTTTGTGGCCTTTTTTACTCGAGTCCTTAAACCTGAGGGATATTTTCTCATCTGGTGCCCTAAAACTGTCAGGTTTAGGAGTCATCGGTTAAAGGCTCACTCCTAGATAAATTAGAAAGTCTAAGAAAGCTAAGAGAAGAAAAAAGAAGAAAAAGAAAAAAATATATATAAATAAATGGCTTGATGGTTAGAGTTGAAATCCCAGAAATTTTCACTATCACAAAGTCCATATTATCTAGGTTTTATGAAGGATAAAATATTCAATCCAATTTTGAATTCTCACCTTAATTGAAGACAAGATCTTGCATATAGACTAAGTTTAAGGGAGAATAATTTTTGGTGGACTTATGTCTTAGATCGCTTATATTTTTGCAAAAATATTTCAAAAACTTGTCTCTCTTTCAAAATGTGTTTTCAAAGCACTAACAATTGTCTTCTTTCTTTATGGATTTTGTGGGTGCAATCCGCTGATAGTTCTCAAGAGACAAAACTCCTCCTCTAGGGGTAACTTAGAGGTTTAACGGCTTGTTGCACACGCTCAGTGCAATCGCGTCACCTGCGAAAGTGGTGTAAAAATATTTGTAGTATAGTTTTTCTTTTCTTGTTTTGTTCGGGACGACAAAAAGATAAGTGTGGGGGTGTGATTAGTCTACAGTTCTGCATTATTATATCGCATTTTCCTGCTGATTTATGAATAAAATGTCTGTCTAAACCGTATTTAGCCTCTCTTGCAGATAATCAAGACAAGGAGGGCAAAAGGGTAATAAGAGCTTAATTAAACCCATTTTCGAGTAATTAAATTTGGATTTCTTGAAGGCCAAGTAAGGGAGCTTTTAGAAGATGCATTGAGCCTAAACCCTTGCGCACATCAGACGAATATCCGAGCAAAAATACCCGAATCCTGATAAACCAGGAAGGTCCTCGAAGTTAGGAGAAGGTCCTTGCCAAAACCAGGGACCTAAGTCCCTGGTTTTGCCACGGAAACTCGACAAATGCTGTGTTTCCACGGCAATTTGGTGGGCCCACGTGTCCATTTTCGACGTGTGGCCTCATCTCGCTTTACAGAGCCTTTTTTCGCCTATAAAAAGCCCTGCAGAAACTCAAAATGTAAGCAGATTTGGATTTAGGCTAGGTTTTTTATCTTTTAGTGTGGGATAGTGCAAGTGTTCTTCTTTTATTTTGCATTTTCTTTCTTTTTAGATCATGTATTAGGGCAGAGAGATTCAGAGAGAGAAAGAGAGAGATTGATATAATAGATGGTGACAATCTATGTAAAGGTGTCTCCTTTCTTTTCCATTATAATTTTCTTCATCTTTTACATGATGCTTAACTGATTTCTTCTTCTGATTATAATCTAACTACTAACCACTAACCATCTAACCACTTACTTGATAATCCACATGAATCTAATAGCCTTTATAAGGCCTTACTCTTGCAAGAGCCATTGATGGCTCATGATGATGGATTCTAACATTCTAACATTCCTAACACCTAATCCATTAACTTGCTAACTTGCAATGTCTTCTTTATTTCATGCTCATCTCTAACGATTTTGATAATCTAATAGTAGCTTGTAACTTGTTGTGTGGTATGGATGTATTGTTTGAATGTAGAAGAACAATCTTATGGGTCATACTCTGTCGTCTCTTGAAACCAAGGATTAGTGATGGCCAGTGATCCATGTGAGGCAACTATCACTAAGAGGTTAGCATGGTTAGTGGAGCAATTAGTAGTTAGTAGCCATGAGTTTTCTTTTACCTTATTTTAAAAATCAAATCCAAAATCTTTTATCTTTTCATCGTTGTTTTAACCATCTTCTTCGTTCACCTTTGTTTTCATTTTCTTTACCACAAGCTTCATCTTCTTTTCTATGTTTTCCAAACCACTTCTCTTTTATTTTCACATTACCGTTTCATCGCTTTCTTCACCTATCACTTCTGGATTTCTTTTTCTTTTACTTTTTCTAATTCTTTTAACAAAGAAGACTTGTTAACATAACACGTGAATAAGAACTGTTAATGCTTCTATCGCCTCCCGTCCCTGTGGATCGACCCGTTGAGCCAATGCTATAATGGAAGTATCTAGGGAACATTAGCACATATACATTTTCATTGATTTCATAAAATACACATTTTAAAGTGCTAGTTCCGCCTCGAACATATTCGCTATAGAATAAAGATGTCATTTGATGCATGAGTAAAAAAGTTCAGAATCACGCGATTTTTTATTGATAACCTAACTTGATTATATAAATCAAGATGAACAGTCCGGATCATCTACAGAATCGCTCTTATATGATTTTTGTTGGCCCAAAGGCCCATCACTCTAGTTTTGATGACGATTAACTCATGTAGTTATAGTACTAATGATCTTGTGTTTATTAAGTTTCAGATTATTTTACCAAGATCTTAGTAGGTATTTAGCTTCAATAAAAGAAACGAAGTCAAGTTTTGAAGTTAAAACGTATTGATTCAAGAGCTCGCGCTTCAAGATCGCATCAAGTACTCAAAGAAGAGTCTATCTCGTTTGATTCAAGTTTGGATCAAATCAAGATGGAGAAGAGGATTTTCAGGAGAAGATTTTCAAGACTTGAGTCAAGTGTTTGTATGTTTATGATTTGTGTTTTAGATAAAATATAAAGGATAGATTAGTTGTGAATTGCTCAAACTCATTTACACACACACAAAATATTTCGTGTTGATTAAGTTTTGTTTTTAGAAAATATCGTTTTAGTTTTGATCTTCAAAGAGTACACCTTTGGTTTCATGAATAGATTTTATCAAAACAAGTTTACATGGTTTATATATGTATTAGATTTCATCCATACTCATTGATGCTTCAAAATATTTAGAAAAACTTATTTTGATGTTTCTAGTTCATGATTTTAAGTTTTGTTAAAGTCAAACTTATTTTGTGCTTATTGTCAAAAACAAGTATATTTTATCTTCTATATGTATTAGATCATTTTCATATACACTATGCTTCAAATGTGTTTCAATATCTTATTTTCGTTTTTGAACAAGTTTTAAAAAAATCTGTTTTTCATTTAGAAGGTCTTTTTAGAAAATACAATTTTTGTTTTAAGCTTAAACTTCTATAGCACAAAAATAGTTTAAATTGTTTGTAATATGTGTGATTTTTTATCACACATATTTGTACTTCAAAGTATTTATATGAACCTATTTTTGTGATATTTATGGGATTTAATAGAATTTTTAAAGATTTTATAAGTCAAAATTCCTTTCTTTATAACCCAGTTTTTGGGCTGCTGGCGGTGTCGACCGGTCGGTCGATCGGGCGATCGACCGATGTGCATAAGGACGTGCACAAGCCCTTGCCTTGAGGGCCAATCGACCGACTAGATCAAACCCCGACTAGATCAAACCCACTTTCGGGTTTGGTCGGTCGGCCGAGCAGGGCAATGGCCTAGGGGTGGTCGACCGGGCGGTCGATCGGCAACCCCAACAGTCTAAAATATGACCGTTGGCTGGTCGACCGGGTGGTTGACCGATAGGTTATTTGGCCTGAGTATTGAGCCCCAATGGCTAGTTTTTGTAACCCTTATAAATAGGGGTCTTTTGGCCAGTTTTATGTAAGATTTTGGAGAAGTTCTAGAGCCAGTTTTTTTCATCTTTCTCAGAAGTTTTTCAACAAGTATTTGGGCTTAACTTCCATATCAAAATGAGAGTTTTTCAAGAGTATTTTTCTTGAGTTTTTCACCACAAAATCTATCTAGTTTTTCTCACACAAGCTTGATCCAGCTATTGCTATATCCATCCTATAGGGATCCTTGTTTGTGAGAGTTTTTTTGTGATCAAGAGAAGTGATTACAAGTGTTCCACCACCTTGTGCTTTAAGGAGTTGTAGAGGTTGAGGTCTCGGCGAGCTTGTAGGTTCGGGTGGTGTAGAGTTCTTGAGGGAGCTCATTGTAGAGATGCGGCCTCGACAAGCTAGTGAGCTTGTGCGCGTTATTTTTGTGGGAATAAGTGAGAGACTTGTGAGTCCAAGAGTTCTTGAGGGAGCTCATTGTAGGTGTTGCGGCATCGAGTGATCTTGCGAGATCGATTATAATGGAAATCCTTCATAGTGGTTTAGGCGGGGTCGTAGAACAAGTGGCTCAAACCTCAAAACAATTCTCCCATGTTTGCGATTGCTCATCTCTCTCTCTCTCTCTCTCTCACACACACACACACACTCACTTGAGTTTTATATCTTTCATGCTTATATTGTTCATATCTTTATATGCTTGATATACCTGTGCTTAATTGTTATATGCTTGGGATTGTTTGATATCTTGTGCTTGTATTTCTTGTTTATTCCTTATATGCATGATATTGTATTTGTGTTTAAACAAGTATTGAACCAAGAGAGTTAAAGTAGCACCTCAACTTTTAATCTAGAGGAATCTTAAGGAGAAAGTTCAGAGCCATTCACTAAAAAAATTCGGCTTCACTCTTTGGTTATACATTGTGTATTATAGTTTGCATAAATAGTTTTAATTCTATATTATTTGGTATTAGATTAGCTAGTCATCTATTCACCCCTCTAGATGACCTACAATTGATATCAGAGCTTGGTGCTCTTGATTTAGGTCTAACAATCTAGAGTTAAAGATGCTTATTTCGCTAATCACAATATTTGCATACACACACATGGATTTTCTTGCAGCTCTATGTTTGATATCCTTAAATTTCAAACTTGAAAAGTTAAGATGTCTATATATCTTAATGCCTTATGAATTTATGTTTATCTTTTCCACCATTAAAGATTCATACTTTTCAAATGGCAAGTATCTTGAGGCTAATGCAACAGCCATCAATGCTTTAAAGTCTACCCTAAATGATGTTTATTTATCTAGGGTTACTAACATTGATTCAACTTTTGTAGTATGAAACACTCTCATCACTCTCGGTGAAAAAACTCCACATGACAAGGAGAGTGACTCGGATGAAGAAAGTAATACTTCCAAAATGTGCTACATGGTCCAAGGGCATCCCCTTGAGGTAAATTCTAAATCCGAGCTTGATGAAGATGATAATATACCATATGATGATCTTGCATTGTGTAGACTGTTCAAAAATCATAAAGGACAAGTTATCAGAAAGCAGAGTACAGACTCCAGACGCAAGCCACTAGCACAGCACCAAGACGCAAGGGTTGAAACCCGCGTCTCAACATCACTACGATGACCAAGACGTAGAGCTTGAAAGTCGTGCCTCAGCATCACCGCAACCACATGACGCGAGAGTCGAAACCCGTGTCTCTACTTCATCGCGATGATCAAGAGTAGAGCTTGGAACTCGCGTCTCAGGCATCCATGTAATACCCAGGCGCAGAGTCTGAAGCCCGCATCTCACGTGAAGTTCAACGCAGAACTTGAAGCTTACATTTCAACCAAATGCGAAGCTCAAGCATTACCTGAACGGCTAAACGCGAGGTTCGAAGCCCGCATTTCAACTACAGAGGAAGCCTGCGTCTCTATTATAACTGTCCTCATTACTGGGTCAATTACTGCCCACGTAATAAGAGAGTTAACCCCCATTATGGAGTGTTTTTAGGGGAGAGTTTCACCCCTAAAACCCCAATAAATAGATCAGTTTGCTATTGAAGAGGGGTCAAAAGTTTTGGTCAGAAGAACTTTGGTTGTAAACCTTAGAAAGACCAGAATATCCAGCTGAGAAATACCAAAAGAGGAAACTCTTCTAACAACTTGCTGAGTTCAAGTTTGTTCTTGCTTAAAGTCTCTTTGAGATTTTTATTGGGTAGAAGCTGTGTTACTTCATCCACTGTCCAAAGAAAAGATTCTTAAAAGATCGTGACGTTCACCAAGTCAACGAAAAATAAGATTCACTTTCCATCGCTACATCAAGAACCCAGCACTAAATAAAGGGAAGATTTGGGCTTGGACATCTTCCCACTCTTGTAATCGGAGTATTGATCAGTTGTATTTTTTTCATTGATTCAAGGAAATTTACGACTCATATTTTCAATTTTTCCCACCAAACAAGAGATGGCGACTCCGCTGGGGACTACTTTCTCCACTGATGAGCAAGTCATGGCGCAAGGTGACGTCACCTATATGGGAAAAACGGTCGAGTCGCTTGCCGTGGAGTTCGACCAGGCAAAGTACGAAGAGTTTCTCTCTTCCGGCTCTAAGAGCCCTAGGGTGCGGCAGTACCGTAAGGTCTCTTCAGGCACCCATTCTCAGATCCCTTCAGAGATTCCTTCGGACGTGACCGGCGCAAAGAGTGCCGTGGTTAACTGCGTCACGGGTAAGGCCCACGTCAACGTTTCCTATGAGACCCGCGAGGTTAGTGTCGTTGACGTTCGGCCCACTCACACCCCTCCTCTTCCTCAGCTCCAGGTTACTGGGGGTTCCCAACGACCCGTACGGCGTAACCGGAACGCTGAATGTCGACAGAGACGACGCGCGCGTCAACTACAAGCGCAAGAAGCTGAAACAATTACCTGTCAGCAATCTGTCCAATGGTAGCAGAACGCGAAGCTCAAGCCTGCATCTTTTCTAAACAACGTCAGACGCGCGAAGTCCGCGTTTGGAGACCTAAACGTGAAGCCCGTCAGGCTTGCGTTTCTGAAGCTCCACTTCCCAAACGCGACGTTAAGAGGCGCGATGTCCGTACCTCTCCTCAGAGACACGAGATCCGCGTCACTACAGCTACACACGGGACCCAGAAGGCCTGCGTTTTAGAGCCAAAACGTCCCTTCTCAGCAGAGATACGAGGCTTACGTTCCTTCTCAGCAGAGATACGAGGCTTACGTTCGCGTCCCTTCTCAGCAGAGATACGAGGCTTACGTTAGGTCCGCGTCCCTTCTCAGCAGAGATACGAGGCTTACGTTCTAGAGCCAAAACGCAAGAGTCACGTCTATCTTACAGGACGTGAGCTCCACGTTTTAGAACCCTGCGTCTCAGTTTCACAACGCAAGGATAACTCTCAAAAGCTGAAAGGCCCTCGGAGACACGAGGCTAATCTCTTTGGTCCTCTTCTGACAGATCTAAGAGATTACTTGACAAAGAAAAGGAGTGCTAATCAGATCACTCCATCTTGTTTCTGTGAACGGTTCATCACGGCAATACTCTCTGAATGTTCCTGCAGCTCACATATCAGTAAGTAATCGGTATTCAGACGATTGACCTCAACCTCCCGATCAGCCAGGAGGTGTCACTCCCACAGAAGGGGAGCCTTCTCTGACATGGAGTACCCTGTAGTCACTGAAAACATGGAAAGCAGAAGTAGGGAAAACAACTGGCGGTTAGCTCGACGAGTCTGACATGGAACTAGAAGGAGTGTACCGACATACTCGCACTCGGACTGGTGTGGTAGCCCCGGTCGACTACAGTGCCCTAACTCGGGGCATTGAAGTAAGTGAATCACATTCCACCTTTGCGAAATCACAGGCCTCGAACTCTTCTATAGAGAAGGAAGCTTTCGCGTACATGACAAACACTCCTGAGGAGATGACCAGGCGTTTAGAACAACAAGCCCAGATCCAAAGGGAACAATTCGATATGATTCGTGCCCAACAAGAATCTATCGATACCCTCAAGCAGATGCTTGCACAATTGCTCGACAACAAGAAGAAATCAGATGGCAAAGCTTCTTCTAAGAAGTCTAAAGGCAAACAGAAGGAAGGGGAAAGCTCATCTTCCGTGCATATTGAGGAGAAGGGGCAATCCAAATCCGAGTCGTTTAAATCCTCATCTAAAGAGGAAGGCAATTCGGAGAATGAGGGTTCTCATTCTAAAAGAATGAATCAATTGGAGCAACGTCTGGAAGTCCTTACCAACCGGAAAGGCCTTCAAAAAGCAGGAGTGGTCTGGCCATATCCGGTCGAGTGGGACCTTTTCCATACCCTCCTAAGTTCAAAGCTCCGACCTACAAGCTTTCGATGGCAAAGGGTCACCGAACCAGCACATCTACTACCTCAAGTCTCAAACGGGAAATGTAATAGATAATGATGCCATCTTGGCGCGTTTGTTCATCGGCACTCTAAAAGGGCTTGCCTTTTAATGGTTCATGAAACTCCTAGAAGGCTCCATCAATAACTGGGGTGATTTGGAGAAGCTCTTCCTAAAACGCTTCTTTGAAGATGACTCGGAGATTACAATGTCCTCTCTTCTGGCAACGAAGCGGTGAAAGGGAGAGTTCGTCAAAGCATTTACGAAAAGATTTTAGAATATGGCACTCCGATGTCCTAGCGGTATGACCCAGGCTACCCTGGTGAAACATGCCACCACAATTTGCAAACTTTGCTCCTAGCCCAGATAGGGGTTGCTGAAAGCCCATCTGAAAGCAATTGGTCCAACAAGGTGAACATGCCGAAGAAATTGTTGCTAGGGTTAAGGCGGAGGAAAACATGCCTGACCTGAAAAGTCGACAAGGCGCGCGCTAGAGGTATCTTTTCAATAAAAAAGGAAGGATACATTGGCGATAGAGACAAAATCACCCGTCAAACATCAGCCGGCCAGAGGAGGTGGTTCTTCCAGTTAGCCGCGCGCTAACAAGCAGTACTCCTTCAAGGATGAACACGTCAATTCCTTATTTAAGTTGCTCAACAAGAGCAATAGATTGAAGCTTTCTAAAGCTAGACGTCCTGAGGAAGTTGGCATGACCGACAATCCCAACTACTGCCTATATCATAGGATATTAGGGCACCCCATCAAGAGCTGTTATATCTTCAAAGATATTCTTCAAGCTCTAATTGATGCGAAAGTTCTAAAGCTCCGTCCAGAACAGAAGAAAGTGACAGCCAACATGACGTCATTTCTTTAGTTTAAAAAGCAGCCTCCAACACCAGTCGGAGTGGTTGCCATCCCGAAAGGGGAACTAAAGATGATCAATACAGACCCACATCACCAGCAAGAGAAGGGTCTTGTACCTATCCCTACACCTCAGGGAGAGATCTTGTGGGTTCATCCCGACCTTGTCGAAAGCCAACAGTGGACTACTGTTACCAACAGGAAGTCAAAAGGCAAGGCAAAATCTTTACTTCCAATGTGGTGTGCGCTTCCTCCTGGAAGTAGAAACCGTTGTTCCCTCACTTACTGATTCAGAGGAGGAGATGATCGTCCTGGCCACAGAACTGAATTCACCACTTGTAGCCGAGACTCGTTCGGGACAGTCATACGGGTTAGTGGCAAATCCGCCCGGATCTACTGTAGAGCCAACCAAGTCTTCCGTAAAGCAACCTGTAGAGAAGCCGAAAGAGCTTCGATATTCTAAAGCTCTTCCGAAGGACAAAATAGGACTTCAGCACCTTACAGCTTTGATGTCTTGGCTCAACTGGCCAACATCTCGGCCATAATCACTCATTATGAGCTCCTGAGGTTATCAAAGTCAACAAGAGAAGCTCTGAGAGAAGCTCTAGCAGATGCTGAGGTTTTCATGGCCCAGATCCTAGTCGGACCATAGGAGAAAAATAAAGAAGACTGCCTTCACGCCTCTCAAAATACCCCCTGCATTACCTTCACACAAACGACATGCAGGTCAAGGGAAAACATGATAGGCCCCTGTACTTCACAGGGTACATTGGATCATCTAAAGTGAGCTGCATTCAGGTAGATCCTAAATCCGCGTTGAGCATTATGCCTCCCGGGTCATGCAACACTTAGGCATCCTACCCACCGATTGAGAGCCACCCAAACTACCATCTATGATTTCAACGCTAATGGTACGCACCTAATGGGGAAAATTAAACCTAAATGTCAGATTGGGGACCTAAGATCTGAAGTGACATGCTATGTGATCGACGCTGACACTTCATACAATCTGCTACTCGGACGACATGGATTCATCGTAACTCATCGTCCTGTCTTCCCTCCATCAAGTCATGAAATATATCGATGGAGATGGGAAAGTCTGAACATTAATTGCCGAAAGGCATCCGTTCAGGTAGAGATTATTTCACAGACTCCCTCCTGTATCAGGACTCTCTGGAGACGAACAAGAATCCACAACTAGAAGAACCAGACTCTGTAATGAGCTGTCACAGAAGGAGGCATAATAAGTACTCAAAGAAGCACATGATGGCATGTGTGAAGCTCATCAGCCCGGCCCGAAGCTTGGGGATTGACTCTGTAAACTGGGGTATTACTGGCCCAAGATGATCCCCGACGCCATCGTTTATGCCAAACGATGTCATGCCTGTCAGGTCCATGGTGACTTAATCCATCAAGCACTAGGACATCTTCATTCTACAACTTCAACTTGGCTATTTGAGATGTGGGGAATGGACGTGGTTGGCCCTATCAGCTCACCTTCATCCAAAGGACATCAGTTCATCTTAGCTATAACTGACTATTTCTCTAAATGTGCTGAAACTATTCCCTTGAGGCAGGTAAAAGCATATGACGTTATCAAATTCATTAAATATCACGTTGTTTACCGCTTTGGTGTGCCACAACAGATCGTCCATGATAATGGGCCCCAGTTCGTTAGCCAGACTTTTCAGAGATTCTGGAACAAGTTCAGAATCCAGAGCGTGTCTTCAACGGCATACTATCCAGCCGCTAACAGCCTTGCATAAGCTTTCAACAAGACTATTGTAAAACTTCCCAAGAAATTCGTCTCAAAAAGCCAACGCGACTAGGACGACAAATTGGGTGAATGCTTATGTGAAAGTATACCTAGAGGGGGGGTGAATAGGTGTAAGTAATCTAATGACAAATGAAACGGAATTAAAACCAAATTGTAAACACACTTAGTGTAACCAAAGAGTGTAGCCGAATTTTCGGTGAAGGGCTCTGGACTATCTCCTCTAAATTTCTGTAAATAAGAGTTGAGGTGCTATGTAAAGCTCTCTTGGTTCAACACAAGTGAGGCACACACACAAGCAATACCAAGCATATAAGTATCAATGAACAATATGAATCAATACAAGGCACAATATAAGAGAGAGAGAGAGTTTAGAGATAGTGGATCAAACATAAACACCAAGATATGTTTCGAGGTTCGAGCACCCAGCTCTACATCCCCGCCTTCACATAGAAGGATTTCCACTATAGCGACCACACAGGACTTCCCACATAGGGAACCTCCACTGAGGATTTGGGCAAATACAACTAGGAGTCTACAACTCCTCTCTTCAACAAATACAACATCTACAAAAGAGGCAAGGCACAACACAAATCACCTCTACACTTAGAGGGATAGGCACTTAGCTAAAGAAATATCAACCTCACACAAGAGGGATAAGGCTCAAAGCCACAACTCCACAATCACCTCTTCACTAAGAGGGATACCAAAACAACTTCCATAATGACCTCTCACTAGAGGGATATTACACAATCACCTCTCACTAGAGGGATATCACAAAGAATGGAAGGTTTACACTCTTAATAGTATCAACAACTACAAACTAATTTTTCTCACAAAAACAAAATCCTAATAGATAGGATAGATGGATAGCTCAAGTGTGAGAAAATAAAGTATATGGAACAAAGAAAAACACTTGGGAAAATCTCCAAATAGATATTGAAATTTAGATCAAAAACCAATTCCTAAAAGACTCTATTTTCTTTGAATTTTCAACACTTTAAAAACAAATAAAAGTAAATCTTTTAACCCAAAAACTATTGCTGAAAAACACTTGAAAGATGTAAATTTTTCTCTTGAAATCTTAGTGAAATCAGCCAAAAAATGGGGTATATATAGCCCCAAAATAAATTTGCCCATTGGCACCAGGAAAGGGCATTTTTGCCCTTCTGGTCGACCGCCCGGTCGACCGGCCCAACGGTCATTTTTATGACCGTTGTGCTCCCGGTCGACCGCTCGGTCGATCGGGACTGGATACAGGGAGCAGCAGCTCTTTGCCGGTCGACCGGGACCATTTTCAGAGAGCAGAGCTCTCTAAACGGTCGACCGCCTAGTTGACCGGCCCACCAGTCCAGGCTGCGTGCACGTCCTATGTACGTTGGTCGACCGTACCGGTCGACCGGCAGACAGCCAGGTCAAACATTTTAGGGATTAAAAACTTGAGTTTTTGACTTCAATTAAATCCCATAAAATCACATAAATTTCACAAAAAATCAGTTCTTATTAGATCTTTGAAATACAAATATGTGTTATTAAAATTCAATACATATTACAAACTATTTGAACCATTTTTGTGTTCTCGAAAATTTGCCTTAAACCAAAATCCGTATTTTTTAAAACTTGAATTTTTGAAATAGAAAACCGTTTTCTCCAAAACTCATGTAAATACAAAAACATGATATTGAAACAACTTTGAAGAATATTGTATATGGATAAAATCCAAGATATATAAAAGATATTATATTTATGTTTTTGACCTGAAATCCAAAAACTGGTTAAATGAAAATAAAAAAACGTGAAACTTTAAACTTGTGTGTGTATTGTGAACTTGAGTATATCAACACTATCTAATCTTTACAATGATTTAAACACAATCTTAAACTAAACAAACTGAGGTCTTTTTGTAGAACTCTTTCTCCAAGTCGACTCGATCCAAACACGATCCAATGAGCTTGACTCCAACCGAGTGCTAGATGCGATCTTGACGCCCGAGCTCTTGAATCAACATGTGAAAGCTCCAAAAACTTTTGTTGAAGCTAAATACTTACTAATATCTTGATCAAATATCTGAAACTAAATGTCACAAGATTATTAGTAACTATAACTACATGAGTTAATCATCATCAAAACTAGAGTGAAGAGCCTCTGGGCCAACAATCTCCCTCTTTTGATGATGACAAAACTCATGAAGCTATATATACATGGATTAAACTTAAACTTCATAGAAGCTCCCCCTTAACTCATGCATAACAATAAACATAAAGATATGCAATGAATGCTCAACATAAATATGCATAAATGAAGTTTATTTTCTCAACACAAATATATTTAATTTTTATTTCCTCATTTTTGTATAAACAAAGCATATATGCATAGATAATAAACTTATAGGCATGCATATATAAACTCAAATACTTCTCCCTTTTTTTTGTCAATTCATTAACAAAGGGGTAAACATAAACTCAAAAGCAATCTACTTCCCCTGTTTGTCATAACAAAAATCAACAAAGGGGCATAATAAATGTTCTTCCCCTTTTGTATAAAAAAAATAAGAAAGATATATTATATATATATATATATATATATATAAATATATATATATATATATATATATATATATATATATATATATATATGTGATATACATTCATGAAGAGGAAAGACGTGAAGTTAACTCCCCCTGCATACATGCATTACATGAAAAAGAGATGACTAGACCCTAATCACATAACGCATAATATACAATGTATAAAAGGAGATGTGAAGCTCCTCCTACATACGTGTAAGACATAAAGAAGAGCAGTCAAGCTCCTCAATATGAGATACACTCAACATGAATCTATATATATAGGGAAGATGTTAAGCTCCCCTTGCATATAAGCAATACATATCAAAACTTTTGATACCAATTTATGATACCAATTGAAAATAAACAAAATATTTTAAGATACCAAAAGATACTAATTGAAAATATCTTGTAAACTTTTGATACCAATGGAAAATGAAATATTGTATGTTTTGATACCAATTGAAATATATATGTATATTGTAAATTGTAAACATTTTGTAATGTTGATACCAAATGAAAGAATATATATATTGTAAGTATTGATACCAATGAAAATAAAAACATTTTTAATTTCAATATCAAAACCAATTTCAAAAAATTTGGTTTTTTACTTTCATTTTAGGTAATCACAATTCACTTCAATAAAGATACCAATATAAAATGAAGTATGATACCAACTAAAAAAATATAAACCAATCCTTTTTGGTTAAATACTAAAATCATTTTGCAATAAAGAAACCAAATAGAGAATAATATCAATTTAATATTCTTGATACCAATATTGAAAATGAAACATATACTAATTGAAAACATTTTTCATTAGGAGCTTAGGAAATCAATTAAAAACTGAGATATCAATTAGCAAATATCATTTTTTTTAACATAAAGAGTGGGAGTAAGATACCAAATGTAAACAAAACCGATTGAAAGGTAAAACATGAATTTTCTCCCCCTTTATGAAATACCAATAAAAATGATGCATAAGCTTGTAAGAGATACTAATTTGAAAAATAATTATCATTAAGGACTAAATCAAGCTTAACATAAACATAATTTGTGCTTTAAGATGTAAAGATATAGTAAACACAATCAAATCATATATATATGTATGAAAATATAAATACCAATAGAAATTGATACTTTTTGAGATTTGAAACATACATATATAGAAAACTAAAGATGAGTATACAACCATGAAAATATCAATTGGGATACCAATTGAAAATATGATGAGGTCAAGTGTATAACTCATACTACCACCCTTATCATGTACAAGTTTAAAAGATTTTCAAGAAGGGTATACAAGGCATGGTCGCCCATCCAACCACCCTTCGATGGAAGAGGTTTTCAAAAATAAGTTTGAAAATAATTTTAGCATAATTGAAAACTCTTCTAAAATGAAGAAATACGCAACTAGTTTTATGATAAACTTGAAAACTAGTACGAAATCCTTCAAATAAGGAATAAACATTAACATATCCATGAAAATATGAAAATCATACAATCATCAACACTCAAATAGCAATAAAGCTCATATAATCTCATGAAAATAAATCATGAGTAAACATCAAATAATGTGAGTGTACAAAGTCATGTAATTAACAAAATCATGGAAAAAGGCAATTAAGCTCAATATAAAATTCTTTTATCAAAATCATTAAAACTAAATCAACTTCAAGGTATATGTATGTTTAGTCTAAACTAGAAGTATACATACATATCCAAACACAACTGAGTCTATAAAAAATATTACATGAAAGGCAAATGACTCAAGGGTATACATGTATATCTTAAAGTTTTGGTTACATTGGCTTATACATGAAGTTAAAATATATTGTCATAAAATATGTCCAAAAATAGGAATACAAGTTGAAATACATTAATTGTCAAAAGTAGGCTATACTAATACATCTAATGAGTACAAATGAGCAATCAAGTACAAACATATAATATTCTATTTGTGGCTCAATAGTTATACAAGTATATACACAAGTTTTAGTGAAGGTTACATCTACACATATAATCAAATCATGAAGTATAAAAACAAAACATAAACTAATATGATCATTATAAGAATGCACATGTTTAAAGTTATGATATACACGATAGCTAAACTAAAGTGAGAATACAAAATATGAATCCATATGAACATGGGTGTATTTCAAATACTATGCATGTATATCATAGGTCTAATTATCATGGCATTTAACATACTAATCATGAAAAACTAAAAACATGCTAAAAATCAATCATGAAAGCATGTAAATATAAATAGGAGTTTAGAGATTGTTACCAAAACTATAAGGGCACATCTCTAGGTCTCCAAACCAAGGTGGTCCTCCCACCAAACTTTCCTTTAAAGTGATGCATCCAAAATTGTCACCTTTAAGCTCGGAACGCATCCACCTCAAGGCACCATCACTCTCGCGTCAAGTGAGAGCCCACACCTACATCAAATACAATAGGAGTGACTTTTACTAGCCATACTCTATTCGGTCCATGGGGGTTAGCACCTTTCCTAACCCAAACAAATTTGTTTGCAAAATTTACATTTTGTACTTTATCATAACAAAATTTTGCAAGGTGGCCCTTACGTCCACATTGTGTACATGTGTACACATGAGCATACATGGTGTTGGAAAGCATATATATGCCGTGATTTGTGTGCATACATAAAGGAACATGTTTCTTTCGAAACATAGATTCCAAACGTGTGTGGTTCAAGTCACATTGGCTCAAAGTGGAGCCCAAACAATCAACACTCTTCTTTAACAAAGTTATATCATTTTCAATAATAGTAGAAGAGGTGGAGCATGCTATGGTTACACTAGATGGTGAAGCTAAAGTAGCATGGCAAACATGAGAATCAATATCAATTTTCAAAGATTTATTTTCATTAGAAATTAAATCCAATTCTTTTGAAATAGAAGTAATTGTGTTTTTCAAAGAATCATTTTCTTTTAAACAAAACAAGTTTTGAAGATAAAACTTCAGTTTTCTTCAAAACTTCATTACAATCATTTTTATTTTTCAAAATCTTGTTTTCATTAGAGCAAGTTCAAGTTGGGATTTCAATAAGTCACGTTCACTTGAAATCTCATCCCTCTCTTGCAAAACAATCTCAAGTCTAAAAGACAAATTTTTATTTCTTCTTTTAATTCAAAACTTTTCTTTTTCAAAAGTTGGTATTTTTCTAGCAAATTTTCACACACAATAGATAGTTCTTCATTTAATGCAATCATTACTAGAAGAACTAGCATCATTATCATCTAATTGAGTATCCGAGTTTACCTTAAGGGTGTCATTCTCTTAGATCATGCAGAAATGTTGTTCAGATTTCCACTAGATTCCTCCTCCACAATGTTTAGTGTTTGAAACTTGGGAGAGGTCAAAGTGTTTCACACTGCAAAGGCGGAATCACAATGAGAAATCATACAAAAATATTCTTTATTAAGAGTGCATCTAAGTGGCTCAAGGGCTTGTGCATTGGCCTCTATATGCTTGCTATTATCAAGATAGGATTTCTTGATAGCGGTAAAAAAACATGAAAACTTAAGGTTTTTAGGTACATACTCATCCTAAATTTTCACATGTCAATGTTGGAAACATCATACATGGGAGGGGTTAAGCAATCCATGAGTGTGTGTAAACAAATAAGTGTGTAAATGCAAATATAGATTAGGTAACCAAGATCTCAGTCCTAGGTGGTTAAACCTAATATCAGGAGCGTATGCTTTGATACCAATTGAAAGTACACCTAGAGGGGGGTGAATAGGTGTAATATCCCTATTTTTTTAGGTACTGTATTTAAATAAAATATACCGGTATTTTAATATGTACATGTATGTGTCCGTATGCATGTGTGGGTGTTTAGTGTATATTTATATTTATTTGTATGTTCGGTTGCGTGTTATAGTGTTTCAGACCCGTTTAGGAGATCCAGACCCGATCCGGATTCGTGCTCGTTCTGGACCCGATACAATGACGATTCAAAGACCGATCCCTGGGATGATCTGTAGATCACTACCGGTTCGTGCAGTAAAGACCAGACAGCGATTCGGTTCTGAAACCGTGTCATTTCATGTGAGTGTTTGTCCTTATGTTATTTTCTTCTTTACCGTTATGTGTTTTTATTCGTATTATTTCATATGATCTTAGATTATATTTTACCCGTTTGACTTGCTGTATCACTTCATGAGACATTATTAATTGTTCACCGTAATTGTGAAATTGGTATAAACTTGTATCGGTATCATTTCATGTGTTAGCAATGACCGTTGTTGGTTTAGGCCTAGTATTGATATACCGTAGAACGGACTTGACCTTGTAACTGATATAGCTGTGATAAATTCTAAAATGAATATACATGTTGATTTTGAGGTTGATGGATCATTGAAAGAGGTTAGAGAACTATACTATGTGAAGTGATTTTCAGTCTTATTATTTAGTGACATATCTTGATGATAATGAGTGTAATATCTACCATTTTCGTGTATTTTAGGATATTGTTATAAAGCCTTGATCATACACACAACCAGGAATATTAGTCGACTTGCCCTTCTTTTAGTCGACTAATTCTTCTTCTAGTCGACTTACACTTGTAATAGTCGACTTATCCTTTTGCTAGTCAACTAACCCAGTCAAACCTTCTACACTAGTTGACTTGCTTCCGACCCTAGTCGACTATCTTTAGTTCTAACTGTTTCTAGATTTCTTATGGATTGAGGACTTTACTCTTTAGTTATAATCTTGGCTATAGTTGGATGGATCTGGTTTAGAGGAATAGGTATTGATTGAATTTACTTGACCTGATAGATCTTAGATATATACCTGATATGTTATTCGACTTTGGGATCCTGTGATTGACCTTGATAGAGTGAGAGTGTGTGATAATTTTGATCACATTGAAACATAAGGATTTGATTATGTGTATCAGGACATGTAGTATTTCAGTTATTGGGATTTGGATATATCGGTGATTTAGAGAATATATATATATCGATGACTTGAGGATCAGAGTAGATTGATAGGGAGAGACTGATTATTGATATATTGAGACGGTGGTTTATTATACCAGATTAGCAATACGAATTGATACTTGATGTTCACGATGATTGTATAGAGACTATTGGTTGATAGATTAGTTACTATTGTATTTTAGTGCAGATGGATGTGAGATATTGACCGGTTCTAGATTAGACTGTCCATTGAGCAGTATCTGGATTCGTTATTTGTATGGATTCATGTTATGAAAGTTACTGAGAAAATATTGTTGGACCGTAACACTTTCATTGTTCCATTGTTCTACCGTTACACGGTAATATCGTTCACATTGTTATTATTACATTGATATTGTTACTGTCCTGTATCGTCCAGTAATTGAAATAGCATGGATATTGATTGTTATAAATAATAATATAAATTGACAATTTACACTGGGATTGGGAAATTGATGGAGGAGACAGCGTCTGTAGTTTGGGTGGACCTAGGATACAGGTTGCGCAGCCAAAATACGGTTCCACTGTAGGATTCCGGGGGATGACTGACATCCCGTTTTGTCCATATTGTTATTGTTATTGACACATTGTTATTGTTATGGTTATTGTTATTGATTACCTAGCGGTAGGACCTGATTCAGTGCCAGGTGATTGGGCCGTGGTTCGGGGTATGTACGGAACCCACCTAAAGCATGAACAATGTCTCTTCTATTAATTTCAATAACTTAGGAATCTGATTAACACGTGTAGTAGGCGTAGTTTGGGATGCGTCTATTGCAGGTGGAAATTGGTGTTCGCTGACATAATAAATGATAATAAATTGTTTATAGCATATTCTGACTGACTATAATCACCTGACTGTATGCATATATAACTAGGTTAGACATATGATTGTACGCATGATCAGATTATATATCAGACTAGTGACATATGGTAGGTTACACATTATGACATCAGTTGTTTGTTTACAGTTGTTTTACATGTCATTTACCTGCACACTTATTCATGTTATTGTTATTCAGTGTTTGTTTATCATGTTATTTAGTTATCTTATATTTGCAGTTTATCTTGTTATTATTCTGTGCATATTGTTTATATGCACGAGCAGTCCTCTTTACACACACACACTCACTAGGTCGCTTTCGATGACCCTAGATTTGCACATCCAGATATTGGACGCTTTGTTTCTATTGTTCAGGAGTTCGTTAAGACCATACGCTTCGCGAAGAGCTAGAGCTTCTCCCTATTCGATTCTGGTACTCTTTCCTTTCTTTGTTCCTGCTATCATTCTTGATTCATGTATATTACACTTAGCTTCTATTCTATTCCTTATTTCATTTGAGATCATGTGTAGCTTTATATGTATTATTGCAGTGATCGCTGATTATTATGGTTCAGATTTATAGCTTGTTCAGGTTAGTTTAGGCTTAGCATATATATGTGGGTATTTTCCCCGCGTATATACGTCGCCGATTCGTCGCGACTCTGTTTCCACGTATTTTGGGAAGCGGTGCGTGATAGGGTTTTCTTAGTATCAGAGCCAGGTTCAACATAAAACGGACTTAATTCTTACCGATAACTTGAATAAGCTATGATTACACTGCAATATACATATACTATCCATATAATGATATTGACTCCACTTGGAATTTACTGTCCTCCCTTGAAAATCCATTTATTTGATCTTTTGATATCCCTGATTTTATCTTTTCTTTTAGATAGATCTGGGTTTCCATCTTGATTCCCGTCCCCTTTTGTCGATTTTATCTCCCTGATTCTATCTGTTGAAATTGGCCACTCTATTCTAAAGCTGATAGTAGAGATCAGAGCGCGCAGCAGAATCGTGGTGTCCCAGCGAGGCGACATGAAAGCTTATTTGTTTTCTCCCTGTATTTGACTCTTTTATCATTCCCTACTTTATTGAAATTTCGAGGACGAAATTTTTATAAGGTGGGTAGATTTTAATATCCCAATTTTTTTAGGTACCGTATTTAAATAAAATATACTGGTATTTTAATATGTACATGTATGTGTCCGTATGCATGTGTGGGGTGTTAGTGTATATTATATTTATTTGTATGTTCAGTTGCGTGTACAGTGTTTGGACCCGTTTAGGAGATCTAGACCCGATCTGGATTCGTGCTCGTTCTAGACCCGATACAATGACGGATTTGATGACGATCCCGAGGATGATCCGTAGATCAGTACGGCAGTGAAGACCAGACGGCGATTCGGTTCTGAAACCGCGTCATTTCATGTGAGTGGTTTGTCCTTATGTCATTTCTTCTTTATTATTATGTGTTTTATTCTTATTATTTCATATGATCTTAGATTTATTTTACCCATTTGACTTACTGTATCACTTCATGAGGCATTATTAATTGTTCACCTTAATTGTGTAATTAGTATAAGCTTGTATTGGTATCATTTCATGTGTTGGCAATGACCGTTGTTGGTTTAAACCTAGTATGATATACCGTAGACTGGACTTGACCTTGAAACTGATATACTGTGATAAATCCTAGAATGAATATACATGTTGATTTTGAGGTTGATGGATCATTGAAAGAGGTTAGAGAAACTATACTATGTGAAGTGATTTTCAATCTTATGTTTGGTGACATATCTTGATGATAACGAGTGTAATATCTACCATTTTCGTGTATTTTAGGAAATTGTTTAAAGCCTTGATCATACACACAAGCAGGAATATTAGTCGACTTGCCCTTCTTTTAGTCGACTAATACTTCTTCTAGTCGACTTACACTTATAATAGTCGACTTATCCTTAGCTAGTCAACTAACCCAGTCAAACCTTCTACACTAGTTGACTTGCTTCCGACCCTAGTCGACTATTTTTAGTTCTGACTGTTTCTAGATTTCTTATGAATCGAGGGACTTTACCCTTTAGTTATGATCTTGGCTATAGTTAGATGGATCTGGTTTGAGGAATAGGTATGATTGAATTGACCTGACCTGATAGATCTTAGATATATACCTGATATGTTACCGACTTTGGGATCCTGTGATTGACCTTGATAGAGTGAGAGTGTGTAATAATCTTGATCGCATTGAAAACATAAGGATTGATTATGGGCCTGTTTGGTTGTCGTAATTGGCTGTAATTCGTAAGTCGTAATTGGTAAAGTCTTTACAGTTGTAAATGAGTTACATGCATATAAGTTTTACGGTGTTTGGTTGGTAATATAAAGTTGTAAGTGGGAAAAATATTTTATTTTACGGTGTTTGGTTGTTATAATATGTAAGTCGTAAGTGAAAAAGTTGACCACAAAATTAAACTATTTGGTGAAAAAAATTTAATATTACAAAAAATATTAAAAATGCTAAATATTAAAAAAATTTAATATTAACATAAAAAAAATACAAATTGCATGACCACAAAATAACTATAACTGGGCTGTAAGTGAGTGGTAATTGGGTTACAAGTAAGTGATAGTTGAGTTGCATAAGTCTTTTACAAATTACAGTCCAAAACAAACGCCGTAGTTGTAATTGAGTTGTAAGTCATTATGAATTACAGACTTTTACGCCTTTTACGGCGAAAACAAACAGCCCTATGTGTATCAGGACATGTAGTATTTCAGTTATTGGGATTTGGATATATCGGTGACTCAGAGAATATATATATATATATATATATTATATATATATATATATATATATATATATATATATATCAATGACTTGAGGATCAGAGTAGATTGATAGGGAGAGACTGATTATTGATATATTGAGACGGTGTTTATTGTACCAGATTAGTAACACGAATTGATACTGATGTTCACGATAATTGTATAGAGACTGTTGGTTGATAGATTAGTTACTATGTATTTTAGTGCAGATGGATGTGAGATATTGACCGGTTCTAGATTAGACTGTCCATTGAGCAGTATCTAAATTCGTTATTTGTATGGATTCATGTTATTGAAAAGTTACTGGGAAAATATTGTCGGACCGTAACACTTTCATTGTTCCATTGTTCTACCGTTATACGGTAATATCGTTCACATTGTTATTGTACATTGATATTGTTACTATCACTGTATCGT
>JAVJIF010018453.1:0-74466 GCA_038442645.1 Agave tequilana
CACAGTTTTAGTCGACTATACCAGACTGTTAGTCGACTAACCCTCTATTAGTCGACTACTCCCTTGACCCTAGTCGACTAACTTTAGCTGTTAGTCTTAGTTGACTTCTTTCTTGAATAGGAACCTTGTCCTCTAGACATACATCATGTATTAGTATTACTGACTTGTCCTTGACAAACATAATCTTACCTTCTCTCCTTCTCTCTCCTCTCTCTCTACATATTTATATCACAGGTTGTGGCGCATCCCGAACTTCAGTGGATTCCGGATATATCGGCGTTTTGGTGATTTGGGCGAGTATTCTTACTCGCTACCCTCTTGTTCCCATTTCATTGATTATGATAGTATTCTCGTTCTAGTCTTCATGTATTGTATTTCATGCTTTATATCTTTTACTGTTTTCATGCTATGCGTGGCCGACCCTTCGTGGTCGTTGACTTCTGAGTTTCTCCTATGATTGCCATGCTATTATTTCAGACTTGTCATTGCTTCAGACTTGTCAATTGCATGTTTCCTTTTAACACATGTATATCACCTTGGTAACTGTGTTATCATCTGACTACCTGACATGCCCTATTTGGCAAGACCTGTATGTTGTACCATGACTTACCCAGACTATCATTTATCTCCTGACTTGACTGGTTACTTGATTCATATCACCACTTGTCATGCTATCTCTTGACACTAAGCATGATACACCGATTCTTATAATTATCACGATAAAGGGGATGTAACACCTGATTACCGTTATGTACTGATTACTGTTATGTATACCTGTTATGATATTGTCCATTCCCGAAATCTGATAATTATGTTTATAAGCCATAAAAAGGACAACTTGTATGGGGTATGGGAGGAAGTGATGGATGCCGGAATGATACCTTGCTTATAGTGATGGATATGATATATATGGCGGACGACTATAGTGGGACTTAGGGCCCACATGAGTACATATAGGGGGACTTTGGGCCTCCAAACCGGTCCCAGGTGGTGGGAACCGTTGGACCAACAAACTGGTCCCCGGTGTATGTGAACCACTATAAGAAGCTCTGTCAGTTCTCCATCTGCTTCCGTTGACAACCCTCGACTCGCTTATATATGGATGTATGTGTGTTGGGGTGCACACCTGGACACATACCGAGATATATGAGTCAGACGAGTAATAATAATAATAGATGTCAGTTATGTTTCCGTTTATAGTTTCCGTTATGTATACCTGTTATGACTCCTTTTTAATTCCTGTTATGACTCATATTATGGACCCCTGACTATTTCGTTAAGTATTCTTGTTTTGACTACCATATGATTTGCAACTCTGATTCTATACGCTTAGATTTCTGTGGCATGAGATAGAAGTATATAGATGAGGGTTTCCTTGTTTGGATTTCCTTCGATGTATTTGTCTCATGGACCGTGACCTAAGCGTATAAAATCACTTTGCATGAAATCAGTTTTACCTTGGATTTCCGGTTTTCTGACGATTATGTTATACCGTTCATATATATATATATATATTTCATTATGTTCTAACCCTCCTGTCTCCTGTACTTGACTCTTGTGTCCCTCCTGGCTCGCCACCCGGCTTTGTATCCTACTCGCCTGGGGAGTTTCACTGACTCCCCTGGATTCTCATGTCCAGGTCATGGAGCTTGGAGCGTGAGGATTTCCCCCTGTTATTGATCAGAGTAGCGCAGCGGTAGCGTGGTCTCTCCAGTTACCTCGTGAGCACTCTTTTGTACTGTTCATATACATGTATCTTTTATGTTGTCCATACATGTATATCTTTTGTATTCCCGCATTTGCACATCAGTGATATAATATTATTGTAATATTGGATCACTTCTGGTGGTAACTCTGTGATTGTATATATATGTGTTGGAATGCATAATGCACCATTTGCTTCCGTACTCTGATTCTTGTCTGTACTGATGCTTAGCGTATATACGGGAAGGTATTCGGACTTACGTATATACGTTGCAGTGACGTCCCCGTATCCGTGGAATCGGGGCGTTACAGGTTGGTATCAGAGCTTAGGCTCTAACCTCCTCAGTACGTCCAGAAGGCAAATCAATGGTAAAGAGATTTGCAACTGGAATACACGAGTCTTGGTTATACATTCCAACTACAAGTGCAGAGTTATCTATTTCTTGATCATCTTTCCTTTGATTTCTAATCCTTCCTTGACTATCTTTCCTTTGATTCCTAGATCCTTTCCATATCCTTACCCTGTTTTGGTTTTATGAAGCCTTTATTCCAGCCCTTGTCCCCTTTGTGTTCAATTTACCCCTTAACGAAATTGCGAGGACGCAATTTTTGTAAGGTGGGTGGATTGTAATACCCCGTTCCCGGAATACGTACTTAGTTGCGTATTCAGATTTTCAGTCGTATTTTTTCAATTTGTTTCCTGTATTTATACTGTATTATGAATTCCTTATATGATTGTTTTGTCTTAGATTTGGATTCGTGGTCTTGGAGTCAGCCCTAGTCTGAACCGAGGGCCCGATCCTAAAGTATACTCGATTTGGATATTCTGGTAATCAATTTGACCGTTTTCAGTCTCAAATATTATTTTCCAATATATTAGATTTTCTATGATTTTCTAGATTTTTCCTGAATTAAAATGAATTTCTTCAAAACCGGTGTCGGCCAGTGCCGCTGACCGATTCCAGGAATTTTAATTCACACACAGCTAGGAATTTCTAGATGGTCCTTTAGACTTTAATTCTTAGAATCACATTTCTTACTTAAATACTTTTTCTGAGGATTTTATGATTTATGAAAATTCTTTCGGAGTCGGTAGGTAACTGATTCCAGGATTTTTATCTTTAAAACTATAAAGTATTTCTTAAAAAGGATTTCACTATTATTCTTAATATAATATTGTGGATTTTTGATGTTTATTTCGGGTCGTTCCGAGATACTTGAATTTCGGACGATTCCGGTACTTTCCCGAAAGACTTCCGCATCCGCGACTCAATCCCGGGTATCTGCCCTTCCAATATTTTCACATTCTGATTCCAAGAAAATATCTTCTCATTATAATTTCTTTTCCATTTTTCCTTTTCCTTTATTCTTTTCTTCCTCCCTAAGCTTCCATTTTCATCCACACATTTTCCACCAATCTCCACCACACAATCCTCCACCTCACCACCTTCCACCATCTTCATCTCCACCTCACCCCCTCACATGGCAGCCCCTATTGGCCAAGGAAACACCTCACTCCCCACTTTGCAATTAAAACCCTCTTATTTATTTAATTGCAACTCCCTTTACAAAATCCAAATCCTATATATACATTTCCTTTTCATTTCATCCCTTTCTTTTCATTTCTCTTCACCAAAAGCCAAACCCTAGCTTTCACCACCTCCATCTCCTTCATCTCCACCAAGGCAACCACCACCACTTCTCCAACTTAGCTTCATCCTCTTCCTCTTCCATCTCCATGGGAACCATCACAACTCCAACAACTTCAACAACTCCATCAAGTTCCACCTTCTTCAACATCAAGTTCCAACACTACCACCATCACTTGTACTAATTTTGGTGAGTGTTCTTCATCACTTAGGCTTGATTTATTCTTAGTGTACTTATGTTTTCATATCATGTTCACATATGTCTTTAAACCCTTGATTATTTAGCCATCAAACACAACCCTAGGAAATCTGTTCTGTTTGTTGTTTCCCCACGATTAGTCGACTTGACCTAGCCATTAGTCGACTAATCCGTTCTGTCCTGAGAAACACAACTCTAGGAATCACAGTATTAGTCGACTTACCTTAGTTCCCAGTCGACTAGAGACCCTTAGTCGACTACACCCTTGACCCTAGTCGACTAACTCATTTGAACTGCGACCTTATTACTGAAGGTGCGACTTCATTAGTCGACTACCAAATTCAACCCTAGTCGACTTGACCATACTATTAGTCGACTTAGAGTATCTGTTAGTCGACTACCTATTTTACCCCAGTCGACTAACTATTCCTGAAATGAAACCCAACTCTCTGGTGCACAGTTTTAGTCGACTATACCAGACTGTTAGTCGACTAACCCCTCTATTAGTCGACTACTCCCTTGACCCTAGTCGACTAACTTTAGCTGTTAGTCTTAGTTGACTTCTTTCTTGAATAGGAACCTTGTCCTCTAGACATACATCATGTATTAGTATTACTTGACTTGTCACTTGACAAACATAATCTTACCTTCTCTCCTTCTCTCTCCTCTTCTCTCTACATATTTATATCACAGGTTGTGGCGCATCCCGAACTTCAGTGGATTCCGGATATATCGGCGTTTTGGTGATTTGGGCAAGTATTCTTACTCGCTACCCTCTTGTTTCCCATTTCATTGATTATGATAGTATTCTCGTTCTAGTCTTCATGTATTGTATTTCATGCTTTATATCTTTTACTGTTTTCATGCTATGCGTGGCCGACCCTTCGTGGTCGTTGACTTCTGAGTTTCTCCTATGATTGCCATGCTATTATTTCAGACTTGTCATTGCTTCAGACTTGTCAATTGCATGTTTCCTTTTAACACATGTATATCACCTTGGTAACTGTGTTATCATCTGACTACCTGACATGCCACTATTTGGCAAGACCTGTATGTTGTACCATGACTTACCCAGACTATCATTTATCTCCTGACTTGACTGGTTACTTGATTCATATCACCACTTGTCATGCTATCTCTTGACACTAAGCATGATACACCGATTCTTATAATTATCACGATAAAGGGGATGTAACACCTGATTACCGTTATGTACTGATTACTGTTATGTATACCTGTTATGATATTGTCCATTCCCGAAATCTGATAATTATGTTTATAAGCCATAAAAGGACAACTTGTATGGGGTATGGGAGGAAGTGATGGATGCCGGAATGATACCTTACTTATAGTGATGGATATGATATATATGGCGGACGACTATAGTGGGACTTAGGGCCCACATGAGTACATATAGGGGGACTTTGGGCCTCCAAACCGGTCCCAGGTGGTGGGAACCGTTGGACCAACAAACTGGTCCCCGGTGTATGTGAACCACTATAAGAAGCTCTGTCAGTTCTCCATCTGCTTCCGTTGACAACCCTCGACTCGCTTATATATGGATGTATGTGTGTTGGGGTGCACACCTGGACACATACCGAGATATATGAGTCAGACGAGTAATAATAATAATAGATGTCAGTTATGTTTCCGGTTATAGTTTCCGTTATGTATACCTGTTATGACTCCTGTTTTAATTCCTGTTATGACTCATATTATGGACCCCTGACTATTTCGTTAAGTATTCTTGTTTTGACTACCATATGATTTGCAACTCTGATTCTATACGCTTAGATTTCTGTGGCATGAGATAGAAGTATATAGATGAGGGTTTCCTTGTTTGGATTATTCCTTCGATGTATTTGTCTCATGGGACCGTGACCTAAGCGTATAAAATCACTTTGCATGAAATCAGTTTTACCTTGGATTTCCGGTTTTCTGACGATTATGTTATACCGTTCATATATATATATATATTTCATTATGTTCTAACCCTCCTGTCTCCTGTACTTGACTCTTGTGTCCCTCCTGGCTCGCCACCCGGCTTTGTATCCTACTCGCCTGGGGAGTTTCACTGACTCCCCTGGATTCTCATGTCCAGGTCATGGAGCTTGGAGCGTGAGGATTTCCCCCTGTTATTGATCAGAGTAGCGCAGCGGTAGCGTGGTCTCTCCAGTTACCTCGTGAGCACTCTTTTGTACTGTTCATATACATGTATCTTTTATGTTGTCCATACATGTATATCTTTTGTATTCCCGCATTTGCACATCAGTGATATAATATTATTGTAATATTGGATCACTTCTGGTGGTAACTCTGTGATTGTATATATATGTGTTGGAATGCATAATGCACCATTTGCTTCCGTACTCTGATTCTTGTCTGTACTGATGCTTAGCGTATATACGGGAAGGTAATTCGGACTTACGTATATACGTTGCAGTGACGTCCCCGTATCCGTGGAATCGGGGCGTTACAATCACACACGTTTTTGCGCACAAGTTTATTCCAAAACGTTTTCTAATATTTTATACAAAAATATTTTGTATACAAGATTTTGTCTACATTTATATCTTTATGTTTTATACTAATCTATGTTCAAAAGTATTTTTGTCAAAATCAAAATCTCCTTTATATTCTTTCCAAAAACTAATTTTTAACCTGTTCCGGTCGACCGACCGGTCGACTGATTCTATGTCAGGTTTGACCGGTCGACCGTCCCAGTCGACCGTGGAACTGGCAGGTGCACGTATCCGTGTGCATGTCTGCCGGTCGACCGTGCAGTCGACCGACTGTAGCTCAGTCTGCTCTCGGTTAAAATGGGTCGACCGGGCGGTCGACCGCTGGCCTGCAACGGTCATATATTTGAACTTGCGGTCGACCGACCGGTCGACCGACAGAGCCGTTTGAACAGTAACGGGCATTTTTTTCTGAGCTGTTTATTTTTGTCTTTTTCTCACTTAAGTGAGTTTAAATGACCTGCTTTGGGTTTAATACATTCTGATTAGCCTTAAAAATGTTTTATCTTCTAACCCTAGCCCTCTCCTATAAATAGGGGTGTTTGGGGAGAGATTGGTTCACCTAATTATTACAAGAAAAATTCAAAAGTTTAAGGCATTCAAAAGAGCTTGGTTTCTTGGTTTTTGTGCTGAAATTCTCTCTCATTTTCTGAAGTGTTTTCAAAAATTCTCTGATTTCATTTTCTTTTCTCTTTACACACAAGAGCTTCATTCCTACTCATTGTTCTCTAAGGACCTTTGTAAGGGAAGAGAATTTTGAAAGAGAAAGTTTGTGGTCTTTTGACTACCAAGAGAGAACTTGTACTTGAGATTGTGGAGTTGGGTACTCCGGTGTATTTGTGACATCTTTGTGATAGTGGAAGTGGTTGGAATCCTTCGGGGGAAGGCGGGGAAGTAGAGCTGCGTGCTCGAACCTCGATAACAAATCTTGGTGTTTGCGTTTGGTTTACTTTCCTTGTTCTTGCACTACTTTCATTGCTTTTGTTCCTTGCTTTTGTTTGTCATTGCCATATTCACTTGTTACCATTCATCTTGTCAATCATTGTCCCATACAACAAGGTTGCATTGCGCACCTCCAACTCATATTTACGAGGAATCAGGAGGAAGGAGTTCAGAACCCTTCACGGGGCATTCGGCTCTTAGTCTTGTTTTGGGAGATTGTTGCATCATATTTTTAAATTGTGCATTGATTAGCATTATCACCTATTCACCCCCCTCTAGGTGATTTTCAATTGGTATCAGAGCTTGGACTCTAGGTTTTGGCTTAACATCCATAGAGAGATCCTTAAAATTTGCTAATCAACATTTCTCATTTCATTCATTCATCACTAGTAAACATGGCCGATAACATTAAATCCCCACCTAAATTTGATGGACTCAACTTCCCTATTTGGAAGGTTAGGATGACTATCTTTTTGCAATCATTAGGTAGTTTAGTGGCTAAGTCCTTGACCAAACCCTATGTAGCACCCGATAGTGATGAGAGCATGGACCGACTTCAACTTTAGAGAATATGAGGCTAACTCCAAGGCCCAAAACTCCCTTTTAACCGCCTTGAATGAGGATGACCTTACACGGGTAATTCATTGCCAATCCGCCTATGAGATTTGGCAACACTTATTGGTCACACATGAAGGGACTTCACAAGTCAAGAGAGCTAAGATAGATCTCTTGAGGTCTCAATATGAATCATTTAAAATGATTGATGATGAATCTATTGATTGTATGATTACTAGATTCACTAAAATCACCAATGGTCTTTCTTCCTTAGGTGACGTCATCTCCAACGATCAAAAGGTGCGCAAAGTGATTCGGGCTCTTCCTCCATCTTGGGAGATAAAGGCCACCATCTTGAAGGAATTGAACGACAAAGATGAGATGGACATCATTAGTCTCATTGGGAACCTAAAGACCCATGAGATGGAGAAGAAAGCAAGAGAAGAGGCCGCTCCAACAAAGAAGAAGTCCATAGCTTTCAAGTCTTCATCCACTCTTGAAGACGATGAAGAAGATGAAGAAGAAGATGAGGAGCTCTCCCTCCTTGTGCGAAATGTCAAAAGGATGTACCGGAGGAACAAGCTCAACTTCCGGAGAAAATTTGAAGGCAAAGAGGAGAGAAGAATTATATGCTACAATTGCCGAAAGCCCGGACACATCATGGCGGATTGCCCGGAGTTCAAGAAGAAGATGACCTCCTCCTTCAAGCCAAAGAAATCGGAAGAAAAGAAAGCGTATAAGGCAACTTGGGATTCAGAAAGCGAGTCCGAGGAAGAGGCGGATGTAGCAAATATGTGTTTCATGGCAAACACACCTAAGGTAACCCCTCAACCCCTTGATGATGAAGATGATGAATTAAGTAAGGAAGTTCTTGTACATGCTTTTGTTGAACTTTCTGAAACTTATGATAACAAGAAAATTGAATGCTTTAAATTGCAAAAAGAAGTTGCTTTTCTCAAAAATCAACTTGCTATGGTTTCTAGAGAAAAGGATGACATTTCTTCTAATCTCATTTCTATTCAAAATGAGTTTAATGCCTACAAGGTTTCTTGTAAGGGAAAATCTCCTATTGTTGATGAAAAAGAAATTTCCTTTTTAAAAATTAAAATGGTTGATTTGAAAAAGTTTTGAAAGATTGTGCTTTTAACACTAAGAAACTTGAAGAAAAATTTTCTAAAAAGCTCACCCCTCATGCTAAAGATTCTCATGTTAAATCTACTCATACTCACACTACACATAACACTTCTCATGCTAAATCTTTTCATGCTCACAACTCCCATGCTCACAAATCACACACTCATTATGCTTTTAAATATGGTAGAGTATATAGATGCACATATTGTGGTAAAAATGGACATTTAGCTAAGTTTTGTTATGATCAATTAAATAGATCCAATAATCTTGTTTGGGTTCATGGCTCTAACCCTCAAGGACCCAAGAAAATGTGGGTACCAAAATCAAGTCCTAAATTGTTTGATGTAGGTACACACCAAGGCTCCAAGACGTAGGGAGCGGTGGTACCTTGATAGTGGTTGTTCAAGACACATGACGTGGGATATCAACAACTTTACAACCCTATCAAGGTACATGGAAGGTGGCTTCGTCACCTTCGGGGATGACTCCAAAGGGACTATCATCGGTATAGGTAATATTCAAATTGGTGCATCTCCTATTATTGAGAATGTTGTTTTAGTTGAAGGTTTGAAACATAATTTGCTTAGCATTAGTCAATTTTGTGATCGTGGACTTAAAGTTGTTTTTGATGATTGTTCTTGCAAGATTTTTGATATTAAAAACACAAAAAACATACTCTTGATGCCAATTGAAACCAAATTGAAACAATACCAACACAAAAACATACTCTTGATGCCAATTGAAACCAAATTGAAACAATACCAATAAAACACAAAATACAAGAGTTCTCAAATTCATAAAACACAAGACTCATAACAAAAACTCATAAAACCAAAACATATAAATTCATATGGAACCGAGACCAAATGAACTTATTTTTGTCCCATGTAAACTTATTCTCCCCCTTTTTGGCATACATCAAAAAGGGTTATGAAAAACATGTTACCTTTTTGATGTATGCCAAAAAGGGGGAGAATAAGTTTACATGGGACAAAAATAAGTTCATTTGGTCTTGGTTCCATATGAATTTATATGTTTTGGTTTTATGAGTTTTTGTTATGAGTCTTGTGTTTTATGAATTTGAGAACTCTTGTATTTTGTGTTTTATTGGTATTGTTTCAATTTGGTTTCAATTGGCATCAAGAGTATGTTTTTGTGTTGGTATTGTTTCAATTTGGTTTCAATTGGCATCAAGAGCATGTTTTTGTGTTTTTAATAAATTCTTGTGTTTTTCATATAGCATAATTTGAGGGGAGTCTTCTCCTCCCCCATATTTTTGTCTATAGCCTATTTGTTTTGTCATCATCAAAAAGGGGAGATTGTTGGCCCAAGAGGTTACACTCTCTTGTTTGTGTTTTGATGATGACAAACCAAATAAGAGCTATTTGGTACTAATGAATTTGTTCAAGATAAGTTCAGGTTTTGTACCATGTTTGGAGACCATTGGCTTAGCTTTTGCAAGAACTTCTAAGTTTCACATAGCAAGGAAGGCAAATTGCACAATCAAGGAATCATAGAAGAGAAGGCACTAGCAAGGCATTGGATGGCTCAAAGACTTGAAGATTGCTCAAAAAGTATTTAATCATTGTATTTTTTGTTTTATAGTTTGTTAAAGAATAGTGGATAGGTTTGAAGCTCTATCACACACGTTTTTGCGCACAAGTTTATTCCAAAACGTTTTCTAATATTTTATACAAAAATATTTGTATACAAGATTTTGTCTACATTTATATCTTTATGTTTTATACTAATCTATGTTCAAAAGTATTTTTGTCAAAATCAAAATCTCCTTTATATTCTTTCCAAAAACTGATTTTTAACCTGTTCCGGTCGACCGACCGGTCGACTGATTCTATGTCAGGTTTGACCGGTCGACCGTCCCAGTCGACCGTGGAACTGGCAGGTGCACGTATCCGTGTGCATGTCTGCCGGTCGACCGTGCAGTCGACCGACTGTAGCTCAGTCTGCTCTCGGTTAAAATGGGTCGACCGGGCGGTCGACCGCTGGCCTGCAACGGTCATATATTTGAACTTGCGGTCGACCGACCGGTCGACCGACAGAGCCGTTTGAACAGTAACGGGCATTTTTTTCTGAGCTGTTTATTTTTGTCTTTTTCTCACTTAAGTGAGTTTAAATGACCTGTTTTGGGTTTAATACATTCTGATTAGCCTTAAAAATGTTTTATCTTCTAACCCTAGCCCTCTCCTATAAATAGGGGTGTTTGGGGAGAGATTGGTTCACCTAATTATTACAAGAAAAATTCAAAAGTTTAAGGCATTCAAAAGAGCTTGGTTTCTTGGTTTTTGTGCTAAAATTCTCTCTCATTTTCTGAAGTGTTTTAAAAAATTCTCTGATTTCATTTTCTTTTCTCTTTACACACAAGAGCTTCATTCCTACTCTTTGTTCTCTAAGGACCTTTGTAAGGGAAGAGAATTTTGAAAGAGAAAGTTTGTGGTCTTTTGACTACCAAGAGAGAACTTGTACTTGAGATTGTGGAGTTGGGTACTCCAATGTATTTGTGACATCTTTGTGATAGTGGAAGTGGTTGGAATCCTTCTGGGGAAGGCGGGGAAGTAGAGCTGGGTGCTCGAACCTCGATAACAAATCTTGGTGTTTGCGTTTGGTTTACTTTCCTTGTTCTTGCACTACTTTCATTGCTTTTGTTGCTTGCTTTTGTTTGTCATTGCCATATTCACTTGTTACCATTCATCTTGTCAATCATTGTCCCATACAACAAGGTTGCATTGCGCACCTCCAACTCATATTTACGAGGAATCAGGAGGAAGGAGTTCAGAACCCTTCACGGGGCATTCGGCTCTTAGTCTTGTTTTGGGAGATTGTTGCATCATATTTTTAAATTGTGCATTGATTAGCATTATCACCTATTCACCCCCCCTCTAGATGATTTTCATAAACATCGAAAGAGCCCTAGCTAACTAAGCTAAGAGCAATGGTGTTCTTGAGGTCCGGTGGCAGCAGAAAGTCCTGCAACCCTTCGTTCATGAGCATCTCTTTCCCCAGCAGGCCATCCAGCAGACATGGAAAGTCCTCGATGTCACTTCTGGAGTGGGAGAGGAAGAGGATCCTTTCTGCTGCCGTGTCCACCGTAACCTCCTCGCCGCCATACTTATCCTGACCATCTCTTGCCAGCAGGCATGATTGGTGCAGTGGATCTGAAGAGACCTTGGCGAGAGTCGAGTCCTCGTCAGGGACATAATATATTCCCTTGTGGACGACAAGGACCATAATATATTCCCTTGTGGATGAACATCGAACAAGTCCGCCGGCTGAAATATTCTTCCAGGGGCCCAGCGAACCTAAAAAAGGACGATCAAGCCTACCTGCAGGGAATAAACAGAGGAATTAAAAAATCTGCAACTTAGTATACTTCAAAGAAAACTAAGTGACAGACGCGGCTATTGTCAAAGACTGCAGACGCGGGAATGATCCGCGCAACGAATTGTCAAAGACTGCAGACGCGGGAATGATCCGCGCAACGAATTGTCAAAGACTACAGACGCGGGAATGATCCGCGCAGCAAACCAAATCCCCGCGGTGACTGCAGACGCACACACAGGATTCAAACGCAGTCTAAGATTTGCATCTGCGAGACGCGATAAGACTCAGACGCCGAAAATCGCCGTCTCCCTGTTGAATGAACAGGAGTTGCAAAATTCGGGTCTGAAACCTTCAGCCCGAGTTGGAATTCATCCAAGTCAGTGGCCTTAAAACGCGAGCTTCATGAACAAAGTCAGCGCCAAGTGCCAAAGACTTCTGTACTCGCGTCCAAGGAAGTTTAAGTCGGCGGCGCAAATTTCAGAAGGAATGCACCAACCATGACTTCACAAGAAGGTCCAGATGATATCTCTTTAAGAGGTATACTAAAATTCAAACTTGGTTGGATCTAAAATGTCATGGTAAGTGGGCATGGCATACCCGCGGAAGCCTCTATTAAGAGTTGAACTATCTGTGTTGAGGCGCGGACGTAAAAAGTGCTCAAAGAGACGCTTCCTACCATTGAAATCACTTGACAGTGGTAATCCATTGAAGAGACCAAACAGAAGCATGAAAGCTCTGGGTCGTCTTCATCCACAGAGGCACCTTCATCCATGGAGGCAAACCCCTGATAGGGTCCTTGAAGAGAGAAGGCAGAGTCCCTCAGAGTACTCGCTCTCAAACAGAGCACGGTCTAAGCAGCCGCTGTTAAAGAGAGGGGGTGAGTCCTATTTATAGGCAACCCCTGATAACGGTCATTAATGGTTCATTAATTAAAACGGCCGGCCTTAATGACCGCACGACCGTCAAAGCCCAATGGGAGGCTGACGCGTAGAACGTCGCTTCGGGAAGCGTCACAGGTGCTGATCTCAAACCGTCAGCGCCGGCTTTGCATTAAAGGGCATTAACGCCCAAGTCCAATGAAAAACCGACGCGTGGACAACTGCTTCGGGAAACAACGGATGACCCGGTTTCCCAATCGTCAGCGAAGACTTGACGGTCAAAGATCTCATAAAATCTTTAAGTCAGGCTGCATTAAACGCAGATGGGAAAGCCGCGTCCGGCTGCATTAAACGCAGATGGGAAAGCCGCGTCCAAGAATCCGCGTCCCCTTTCTCAAATTGGAAGGCGTTCACCCGCGTTTTAGAGGAGCGTCCACGTGACTCGAAGTCGCGTCCCTTCAGCAAACGGGGCCCTTTCTAAGGGAAAGCACTTAGTCCATTCTGAGATTAGTGGAAAATACACAAGGCTGCGTCCCTCGCATCCGCTCAAGTCGCGTCTTCATTGACAGGACAAATTCGCGTTACTCAAAGCCGCGTTTGTCCCCACGGATCAATGCCGCGTCTCATCAAAAGGACTTAGTTTTATCTGAGTTCTTATGAATTGATGACCGCGTCTCCCTATGGATTGACGCTGCGTCTCATCAAAAGGACTTAGTTCCACCTAAGTCCCTATGAACCAATGCCGCGTCTCGTCAAAAGGGCTTAGTCCTGCCTAAGGTCCTATGGGTCGAACGCCGCGTTTCATTTAAAGAACTTAGTCTCACCTAAGTTTAGCATTCACAGTCAGTTAATCAAAGATTGTGATCAAAAGGTCGAATTCATCCACAGCAAGGCAGCAAAGGAGGTGGAACCAAAAAACTTCAAAGACTTTTATTATATCAAAAATGATAAAAGTTAATACAAAACACTCTTAGTGAACAGAGTGTCCTTTTCTAAAAAAAAAAAGAAAAAAGAAAAGGCTACATGTCCTGGTCCGCCAAAGAACGGATTTGCTCTCTAAGGCAATGTATCTTATGTTGGCGCGCCTTCTCAACCTCCATGAGAGCTCGGGCCCGCAGATCCGTTTCAGACAAAAATCCCAGCGCTTGCACTCGGAGGGATTCCAGCTCGGATGAACGAACAGAGAAGTCCGCTTCAGCTTGCGCCTTGGCAACCTCTAACTCCGCTAACCTCTTTTCAGAGGTAGCAAGCCTCTGTTCGTTGAAGACGATCATAGCCTCAGCTCTGGCTATAACAGCCCGAGAGTCAAGTATAGCCTGCTTTGCGGCCTGTATGATCGTCTCTGACTCCTCGAACTCAATCGCCAGCCTTTGGTGATCAACCTGGACACGTTCAAGAAGGCGAGTGTTATCGGCTATCTTTTCCTCCACCTCTTTTCGCTCCTGCTCTTGAGCGACAAGGAGCCTATTCAGCGCTTCTTGGGCTTCATGAGATGAACCGGCATCGTCCTCCAGGGATCGAAGCTCCCTCAGGTGTTGTCCCAGCTGATCCACCAGCAGCTGACTTGCCTGAGCTAGCGAAGGGCCTCCGGCCAATTTGATGTTCTCGACCTGGTTCCCGAGAAACATCTGGGCGAACTCAAGGGAGCTACCCCTAGTCAGGACGAAGTCGATGCATGTTCGCATCGAGCTAAGGAACTGCTGCAACCGCTTGGCGTGTCAAAAGCTCCATGATATCATCATCCGAAGTGCTCCCTGATCCCCTTGTTGGCGCAAGAGTCGGGCTGACCACGGATACGGCAGGAACAAGAGCAGTCAATGGCACTTCTGGGGGTACCACCTCTGCAGGAACCGCCACAGCTGACGACAGGGTAGTGAGCTCGGCCTCCTCAAAAACCTCAGCCGAGGCTTGAGCCGTATGGCCTTCTGGAGGGGCACTGATCGCCAGACTCTCTACCTGGGCCCCCTCAGTTCTCTCTGCAAATTATTTCAACATTAGCCATAATGGTGAAGAGAGAAACAGTCAAGACATCAAAACTTCCTTACCAAGCTGGAGGTCCAGAAATGTCGAATCCTTGGGCGAACCCTGCAGAGTAGAAGCCTCCCTGGCTTCAGTGGTTGCCTCATCATCCCGCGGAGTGGATGTCTCCCCGGTTTCAGTCGTTGCCTTCTCTGGAGGCATCGAACCCTGCAGAGTAGAAGCCTCCCTGGCTTCAGTGGTTGCCTCATCATCCCGCGGAGTGGAAGTCTCCCCGGTTTCAGTCGTTGCCTTCTCTGGAGGCATCCCGGTGGCTAGAGTCTCGACTCCCTCCGGTTGGGTCAACTCTTGCACCATCTCCTCGATACGCGAGGAGGTTGCAGCCTCGGTGTCCTCAGCCAATCCTGCAACATAAAAGGAGAATGTTAAGGCCTCCTCTTCAAAATGAAAAGGGAGATCAGGTCAGAAGGTGAAAAGAGTACCTTCATCAGGAGCAACCGCTGGTGGTGACGTCGTCGCCGGCTCACACCCATGTATTTCCTCCTCCGAGATATGTGAGAATTTGCTCGGATCAGGAGGAGCGGGTTTGTCACCATAGTCGACCTCATCCTCAAAGTCGCTTTCCGTGTCGGATGAGGAAGACGACAGTTCAACGTGAGTGGCCTCGGTAGCCGGAGCCTTGCCTCTAAACACCCCAGTGGTAGGACTGGGGTCAACCATCCGAGGACTGGAAATGAAGACAGAGGGAGACCCAGGCTGTGGTGCCTCATCCCTCCTCTGAGCTGAGGAAGACTCGGGCTGAGCTGAGATCCCCGGAATCTCAACATCGCCTCCGGTCATTATATCGACCTCGAGCTCCTCGGTCTCGTCAGTGGCGGTGGGCCTGTCCGCAGGCTCCCCTTCCTCTGCAATCCTGAGGCTCCTGCGGTGTAACCTGTGGGCATGGACTAAGGGAGTGTCATCCTTGTCCACCTCTTCCTCCCTCGGCTCCCCAACACCAGAAGGGATGTCCGCGGATCGAGAAACTGCCGCCGTCAAGCCTCTCCGAACCTTCTTTGGGGCAGGCTCAGCAGTGGAAGTAGAGCCTTGACGATGCTTGTCCACCGCCTGTCGAGCCCTGGCTGGTCGCGGCTCCGCCCTAGTTGGTCGAGGCTCCGCACTTGTTGGTCGCGACTCCGCCCTTGTTGCTCGCGGCTCCTCCCTTGACCTTCTCCCGACCTCCTTCAGAGCCTTCAGATACTGCTCAACACCTCGCGAGCGTTTCCCGGACCCCGACTTTGCTTCAAGATTCGCATTGATACTCTCAATGCATGAATACTCCGGAACAAAGTGTGGTGTCTGGTTGACCTGGAAGTACCAGGTGCAGAAGCTGAAGCTCATACGGCATTTTGGCCCTTCGATAGGCAAGCGGAAAGTTGCTTCTGTCCCTCCGGCCACGCTGTAATACCAAGCCCGAGCACCTTCGAACAAATTCCCGTTGAAGGCGAGTTGGGCATTGGGATTGCCAACGTAGAGTTGATCATAGCTGAACTGACGGGCAAAACGACTCGGCATATACGGCTCGATCGTGCATGAAGTCCCTTGTCGGAAGAGCACATACCCGGGCCGGATATTGACCAACCACCAGAAGACTCCCGCGGACAGCTTCGTGAAGTCATCTGGGCCCGCAGAATCAGTAAATAGATCCCCGAAAGATGCACCAGGGATCTCGGGGAAGCAGCGGTTCAGCTGGTAGTTCGTAGCATCTGAAATGCATTTTCGGACGTAATATATGTAAGAATTACGCCAGCCCGAACTCTCCAACCGCTGCACGAAAGGGACAAAACCCTCACTCCAGGGCACCGGCGTCATCAAGGAGGGACAGTGCATCACATACCAAGCCATCAGGTATGTGTATGGCAACTCGACCCGAGGGTTGGGGCGTTTCACCGTCGGCTTCCCCTCTGCATCAACGATCGGCTTCCCCTGGGAGTCGACAGCCTTTCCCGCCTCACAGAAGCTGTAGGTTAACGCCCGCAACCCGCTCTGAATGCCAGCCGCCATGGCCGGGAGAAGGGCTACGGGTCTACCATAGGCAAGGAGCACCGCCGGATACACTACATCGGCGACAATGACTTCGTGTGGCAGCGTGGGCACCACACAGCGCTTCAACCACAGCATCAAGAAGCCCGCCAACAGTGCTCGATCGGAGATAGGAATCCGGGCTTGATTATGAAAGCTTTCGAAAACCATATCAGGTTCGAAACCGTCCTCGTTCGAAACTGTGGTGTAGAAGCCTTCAGGAGCCTGGGTGATCCTGTCTTCAATTTCCTCGTCGGAGCTGGGAACTAGTCGGGTGACCGGATGGTCTTTCTTGTTGACACCGTTAAACAAGTAGCTGGCCCAAGACAGCTGCTTGACTCCTCCCGACCTCAAAGCGGTTAGCTGGCCGCAAATATGGAAGTGGCATAACACTTCCCAATAAGTCTCGTACATTTGAGGAGACCTTTTCTTCATAAGGTTGAGCTCCTCGGTGGTTGGGATATATTCCTCATAAGGAGAATCCCCTGTTGCCAACCCCGAGACCTCATGCAACTCGTGCAGGGCAAGGCCCATCTCTCCGACCGGGGTGAAGAATGTCCCCGTCAAAGGATTGTAACGCTCCAGGATCCCGAAGAAGTTCTGAGGACTCGGCTGGATACCCCACTGCACGGCCCTGACTGCTGGATACAGTCCCACATGCTCCAGCAGATCTCCAAGACTGGCAAGGACGAAGCTCACCATCCTGTACCACCAATACTTCTCAGTGGTATCGACCCACCCGGGCGCACGAAACTCGACCGGATAATCACCCTCTACTTGCATGAACGAGTTGAGGAAAGTAGTGCCGAGTTTTGGTATCTCCCCGACTGGGAGATCAGACTTGCGCGACCCAGGGAACAGGCCGAGAACCGCCCTATCATGACTGTCATGACGGAATACCTTCTGGGAGCCCAAGTCACTGAGGGTAACCTCAGGGACATAGCGGGAAACGTCCCATTTCATCTTCCGCGGGACGGACATGTGCTGGAGGTAAGACAGCGGGAACATCCTCTCCATGTCTGAAGAAAGAATCTTCTATCCCCTATCTGACGGAGCCATCTATAATTTCCATCATACATGGAATAGCCGCCATCGCTAATACGATCTCCGAAGAAGAAGGCAGGCTTCTCTAGCTTGACGCGAGCATCCGTTTGGAATGCTGCATCAGTCATAAGCGCCCGAAGGGTTGTCCTGTCAACATCAGAAAGCCTTTTCTTGCGCTCCTGCGACCGGTCAGCAGTCACAGGTACAGTCCTTTGCAGCACAAAGGTCAAATTATGGTCGGCACCTCCTACATGTCCAAAATGGCGATTCTTGGTGAGTAGGGCAGTAGGGTGTGGCACTGCAAAAGAAAAAGGCACTTGATCAGACATCTTATCCGAAATAAGAAGAAAAAAATACCAAGTGTCTGCAGTTCAAACGCAGAAGAGATACTGGACGCAGGAATTATCAAGTCCGCGTCCAGACCTGCAAATCCACGCCCAGACGCAGAAGAGATACTGGACGCAGGAATTATCAAATCCGCGTCCAGACCTGCAAATCCGCGTCAAGGTGAAAGAAACGCAAGGATCAAATCCGCATTCTGCAAACCAAGACTTACAAAAAATTTCTAATTCTAAGTGCTTGGACTCAGGTGCCAGATTCATCAAAATCGGCAGCTGATGGCACAGAACGCAAGGATCAAATCCGCGTTCTGCAAACCAAGACCGCGCCCGAACCCTTCACAATTAGAAATATTCTAAGTGAAGGATCCGAAGTGCAGAGCCCACTGGCACCAGGACGTCAAACCCGCGCCTTGGTTATCAACTCAAAGACTGCGTCTGAGACCGCGTCTGAGAATCAAACTGGTTCATATCCTGTGTTAATGGTTCTCCTCCAAAAAGATGTCTTTTAGGGTTCCTCAAACTTCCAGTAATGGTGAAGTTTAACCTAAATGGCATTTTACCTCGGAAAATAACGCCCTGCGCAGAGGAAGCGCCCCTCTGGGCCTCGGTGACGGTCGCCTTTGAGGACGATGCGGTTGGCTTGGTCTTGGGTGCCATCGCTAGTTCGAAAATCCAGTAATGGAGATGAACCATTCAAAAATCCAGTAACGGAGTTGAATAGTTCAAGAGATGAACAGAGAAGAAAAATTCTCTTTCTTAATTCTCTAAGCAAGTGCGTTCGGAGAAGAAGAGATGTCTCTCCAACTGTTGCCTTTTATAGGCACAAGGATTCGCGAAGATACACGGCGTGTGGCCCGATAAATTCTGCAGCGAATCACCGCTTGACGCGTGGCATCAAATCATTTTTGAACAGGGAAGATCATGCGCCACGGCTCCGCAGCGAGTCATCATTCGACACGTGGAGCAGTTCATTTAATGAACCGGGAAGTCCGCGCGCCAAAAGGTGAAATCCCGCCGGTTCCCCAGGCCAACTGGCAGCGCAATCATGACATGGCACGGATTCGCATCCGACGGCCGCGCCTCTTCGATGGACGTGCCCCGTCAGCACCGCCATAAATGCGTTCAAAAAGTCGCGTCTCTCTAAGAAGTTCGCGTCTTTCCAGTTCATCTGGACATCGCGTCTGCCTTATGAAGATCAGTCGCGTTTCCATTGCCCCATGAAGGCCGCGTCTTTAAAGCAGTACCATCTCTGCTTTTTAAAAAAGAACCAGCGTTCAGTCCCTACTTCTGTAAATCAGTTCAAACAGTACACTGGCACGAGCAGGCGACCAACCACTCCTGGCTTAAAGCACCCCCTTGACGGACTTAAAAGCAATCGGGGAGGTTTAGACTGTGTATCTAGACACTCGACACGATCAACTCTGGTGGCTTCAAAGAGTTCAACAGTACACTCATGAAGACCAACTCCAGATAAGATCGAACCCGGAGCATTAACAGTCCAGTCATGAAGGTGAATTCAGCTAGAGTCCAAAGTATTTCGAAATCCGTTCCAGTTAACTGCGGAATATCGAAAACTTTGGAGGGGGTTCTGTAGGCTGTCTAAAAGTCACTAAAAGACAAGCCAATAAAAGCAGAGTCTCAAGTTCTAGACGCGTTGGCTCGACACCCGCGTCTCAGCATCAAGGCGCGTTGGCTCGACACCCGCGTCTCAGCATCAAGGCGCGTTGGCTCGACACCCGCGTCTCAGCATCAAGGCGCGTGGGTCTAAACCCGCGCCTCAGTTGTAACCACCCGGATTACGGGGCCAGTCACCGCACAAGTAGCGGGAAGTGGCCCCTCATCGTGGAGCGTTTGTAGGGGGCACGTTTACCTCTGGGACCTCTATAAATAGCCTTGTTTTCATCAACAAACGGGCGGTAAAAAAAAAAAAAGGATCAGGCATCGAAGATCAGGGCAAGATCGGGCATCGACGATCGACAGGGCGACTATCATCACAGGCATCAAAGAGGAGATCATCAACAAAGAGAGAGAGAAGACTCTTCGTCAAGCTTGCTGCGTACGAGCTGCTCTTCGCCTACCTTCTCTTTGAGAGTTTTGGTAGACAGAGCTGTGTTACTCTTTCTACCAGCCAGAGAGAAGATCCCCCGACGGTCCCGACGGTCATCCGGTCAACGGAGAACAAGACTCACTCTCCACCGCCACACTAAGAACCCAGCCTTAAACAAAGGGAGGATTCAAGACTCAATATCCTCCCTCCCTTGTAACTGGAAGGAAAAGTCTGGTTGTAATAGTTTCATTTGATTCAAGGAAATCTTTACACCCATCACTATCTCTTTTTCTTTCCGGGGCATACAGTGACGTCCTCCATAAGGGGAAGATGGTCGAATTGCTCGTCATCGAGTTCGACCAGGCAAAGTATGAAGAGTTTCTCTCTTCCGGCTCCAAGAGCCCAAGGACCCGCGTCTGCAGCAGGGTCTCGACTGGGAATGGCCCCGAAGTCCGATCTGAGGCTCTCTCGGGCGCTGTTGCTACAAAGGGTGTCGCAGCCAACTGTGCCAAGCAGGATACACGCGCCAACATCTCTTAGGAGGCCCGCGTGGTCTCAGGCACAACTGCCGTTGCGACCAACCGCGCCATGCGGAACACACGCGTCAGCGTCTCTCAGGAGACCCGCGTGGTCAAAACTCTGGTGTCCAGCCAGTCCACCCTCTCCCTCAGCACCAAGTCGTCGTTGGTTTCTTCCCACCTCCACGACGCAACCGAAACGCTGAGCGTCGACAGAGGAGGCGTGCGCGTCAACTGCAAGTTGGAACTTCTAATTGTCCAACTGAGGCAGGACGCAAAGTTCAATCCGGCGCCTTGGCCGCGCCACGTCCAGCACGCGAAGTCCGCGTTTGGCGGCCCAAACGCGAGACTCCCCAAATTAGGTCCTCTGAAGTCCAACTCACCAAGCGCCAAGACGAAGCCTACGCGCCTCGTCAAGTGCAAGAGGCTCGCGCCCTTAAGCGTAGGGCCCAGCAGCCCACTCTCTCTCAAGCGTCCCTGCCCCGACGCACCAAGCAGCAACGCGACAGTCGCGTCTCCTCTCAGCAGAGACGCCAGGCACGCGTCCTAAAGCTGCGACGCGAGAATCGCGTCTCTGAATCCTGCGCCCAAGCTGTACAGCGCAAGGATGCCTTCCGCCCTCGAAGTTGTGAGGCTAATCTCTTCGATCCTCTTCCCAAGGATCTAAGGGATTACTTGACAAAGAAAAGAAGTGCTAATCAAACCACTTCATCATGTTGCTGCCAACGGCTCATCTCCATGCTCTCTGAGTGCCGTTGCGGTTTAAGCGTGAACCAGCAGTCCTTAGTTAGACAGCTGACCCTGATTCCCCCAGCAGCCAAAAGAAGACGCTCTTACAGGCGGAGGATCTTCTCTGACACTGAGTATCCGGAGCTCACTGCTAACATGGCGAGCAGGAGCAGGGGAAAACAGCCTGTAGTCAGCTCCGACGAGTCTGACTCTGAACCGGAAGGAGTGTACCGACACACTCGCATCCGGACCGGGGCCATTCCCCCGATCAACTACAATGCCCTAGCCTGGGGCATTGAGGTTAATGACTCACACCCTGCCATTGCAGAGTCGCAGGCCTCAAACTCTTCTATAGAGAAAGAGGCCTTCACATACATGACGAGCATTCCTGAGGAGACCGCTAAGCGCTTAGAGCTGCAAGCCCTGGTCCAGAAGGAACAACTCGAGATGATTCGTGCTCAGCAAGAATCCATCGGCTCTCTCAAGCAGATGCTCGCACAGTTGCTCGAAGACAGGAGGAAATCTCCCCCTAGAAAGTCTAAGGGCAAACAAAAAGAGGGAGAAAGCTCATCTTCCGAACACTCCGAGAAGAAAGAGCAACCCACCTCTGGTTCGTCTAAATCCTCGTCGCAGGAGAAGAACGATCAAGACCAGGGAAAGGTTCATTCTAAAAGAATGAATCAGTTGGAGCAGCGCCTTGAAGCCCTTACCAATCGGAAAGGTCTCCAAGAAGCAGGAGTGGTCCGCCCATATCCAGCCGAATGGGACCTGGTTCCATACCCGCCCAAGTTCAAGGCTCCAACCCTCCAAGCATTTGATGGGAAAGGTTCACCGAACCAACACATCTACTATTTCAAGTCCCAAACTGGGAATGTGGTAGATAACGACGCCATCCTGGCGCGTTTATTCATCGGCACCCTAAAAGGGCTGGCGTTTGAATGGTTCATGAAGCTCCCCGAAGGTTCCATCAAGAACTGGGGTGATTTGGAGAAGCTTTTTTTAACACGCTTCTTTGAAGATGACTCGGAGGTCAACATGCCTACCCTTTTAGCCACCAAGCAGCGAAAGGGAGAGTCCGTTAAGTCTTTCGTGGAAAGATTTCGGAACGTGGCACTCCGATGTCCGAGTGGTATGACCCAGGTTACCCTGGTGGAAACATGCCGCCACAATCTCCAAACCTCACTCCTTGCTCAAATAGGGGTTGCTGAAAGCCGCACCTGGAAACAATTAGTCCAAAAAGGTGAACAGGCTGAGGAGATTGTCGCCCGCATCAGAGCGGAAGAAAATAAACCCAGGCCTGAAAGGTCAACGAGGCGTGCGCCAGACACATTCCTCCAAACCAAAAGGAAGGATAACTTGGCAGCAGAGACCAAGTCCCCTGTCAAACCTCAACCGGTCAAGGGAAGTGGCTCTTCAAGCCAACCACGGGCCAACAAGCAGTATTCCTTTAAGGATGAACATGTCGACTCGCTCTTCAAATTACTCAACAAGAGCAATAGACTAAAGCTTCCTGAAGTTAGGCGCCTCGAGGAAGTCGGTAAAACAGACAATCCCAGCTACTGCATGTACCATAGGATGTTGGGACACCCTACCAAGAGCTGTTATGTCTTTAAGGACATCCTGCAGACCCTGATTGACGCAGAGGTATTGAAACTCCGACCAGAGCAGAAGAAGGTGACGGCTAATATGACGTCAGTCCTCCAGTTTGGAAGGCAACCTCCAACACCCTCTGGAGTAGTTCCTATCCCAAGAGGAGAGCTGAGAATGGTCAACACAGACCCTCACCAGCAGCAAGAAAAGGGCTTGGTACCTGTTCCCACACCTCGGGGAGAAGGCATGTGGGTTCATCCCGACCTTATTTGTAACACCCCGCTCCCAGAATACGTACCTAGTTGCGTATTTGTATTTTCTGATCTTATTTTTTGATTTACTTTCTGTATTTATTTTGTATTATGAATTATTTATATGATTGTTTTGTCTTGGATCCGGATTCGTGAACTCAGAGTCCGCTCTTCTCTGAACCAGGGACCCGATCCTAGTGTCTTACTCAATTTGGTCTTTTCGGTATTTAGATTTGATCGATTTCAGTTTCAAATATCATTTTCCAATATTTTAGATTTTCTATGATTTTCTGGAATTTTCCAGAATTAAATGGAAAATCTTCAAAACCGGTGTCGACCAACACCGCTGACCGATTCCTGGATTTTTAATTTACAAATGGAGTCAAATTTTGAGAAACCGCTTTCCCATATTTGCTTAGAATAATATTTACTATCTTAATTCATTTTTTGGGAGTTTTCAGAATTTATCAGATTTCTGCCAGATTTGGTGTCGACCGATATTGGCGGCCGATTCTAGAATTTTTAATTTAAAAACTATAAAGAATTTCTTAAAATGGATTTCACCATGATTCTTAGAATAATATTCTTGATTTTTGAGAATTTTTGCGGGTCGTTCCGAGATACTTGATTTTCGGACGATTTCGGTATTTTTCCGAAAGTTTTCCGCATCCACAACCGAATCCCGGGAATCCGCTACTCTAATTATTTTCACTTTTTCTTTCAAGAAAATATCTTCCTCTTTTCATTTTCTTTTCCTTTTTCCTTTTCTTTCCTTCCTTTTCCTTCCACCAAATTCTCCAAACTTCTCCATTCTTCCATTATCTTCTACATTCTTCCTCCAAAAATATCTCCTTTCCTCCAAAAATATCTTCTCCAAAATATCCAACTCCTCTCCCATCACCATGGCCGGCCAAAGAGCCAACTCACCTCTCCATTTTTACAAAAAACCCCCTCCCTAAAACAATTTTACATCTCCTTCACAATTCCAAATCCTATATAAACCTTTCCTTCTCCTTTCAACTTCATTTTCTCTTCACCAACACCTTAACCACCACCAACTCCTCCTTCATCTCCACCACAACAACAACTACTACAACTTCTCCAACTTCCTACCTTCATCTTCTTCCTCCTCCATCTCCACTACTTCAACCTCCAAACATCACCTCCTTCACCTTCTTTTTCATTACTCAATCAAAATCCAACTCCTCCACCAAATAACACCACCACCAAAGCAAGCACCTTTCCCTTTCTTTCTCCCTCCTCCTCACTGTATATTGCTGACGCGGATCTCACCCCCACATCCAGGCAACGCCTTAACGCGGATCTTCGCGTTCTTAGCATCTGTTTAAACGCGGCCTTCACGTTCTTGTACCGACGCAACGCGGAGTCCATGCCCGCGTCTGTGTCCCTTTCATGTCTGCACGACGCGGAGCTAATGCCCGCGTCTGTGTTCTTCTCATGCTAACGCGACACAGAACCCATGACCGCGTCCGCGTTCTTCTCGTGTCCTGACTTGAACGCGGGTCTCGAACCCCGCGTTTGTGGCGGTCTCGAACCCCGCGTTTGTGGCACCCTTGCGACGCGATTCCCGCGTCTGCGACTCCCGCGTCTGCGACTCCCGCGTCTCACTCTCAAAACCCGCGTCTCCCTATGCACTCTCTCCTTCCATATACTTCTCTCTCTAGTTTTCCTCTCTCTTTCTCTCTCTAACTCTTTCTCTCTCCTCTTCACTTATTATATTTATGGCACGTACGCGAGTTCCATGGATTTCAGAGTTTTCAGCTATTCCAGAGATTTAGGCGAGTGTCCTCGGTCTCGCCTCCATTTGGGTTTCCCTGCTTTGTCGGGCCGACATATATTTTATTCCATGTTTTCATGTATTATGTATTGGGCTGAGTCCCTGTATTCGTTTATGGCCGAGTGCCAATGACTGGACATGTATTGCTCTGTGACGAATGCTTGTATTAGGGTAGTTTCATTCTTGTACATATACCATGCCTGTGATGTATTTTACTACTTTATACCATGCGTGGCCGACCCTTTGTGGTCGTTAGACTCTAGGTTTCTGCCCACTCCTAGGATGGCTAGTAGCCACCGAGAGTGCGCTTAAACCCCGAGCGTACTTGACTTCCGGATCCTTCAGCCTCCGGTCTCTCACGATCTCGAAAGGGAAGAGATTGGGACCGACAGGTCTCTCCGTCCTTCAGCCTCCGGTCTCTCACTATCTTGAAAGAGAGGTGATTGGGACCGTCAGGTCTCTCAGCTCCGCATGGTTATCATGATCAGCGCTCAGCACTTTACCACTAGATTCGTCTAGGCGGGATGCTGCCGGATTTCTTACTCGCACTTTAAGCCGAGTTGTCCCGGTAACCTTGCCAGATGCTCCAGTGTTAAATATTGTTTGCTGTCTGTACTTCCAGCTCGCTTAGCTCCGCTTGGTTATGCTCAGCTACTACTCTATCATCATGCCATGTATTTCCTGATATGTTAATACTTGCCATACCATTGCTTCATGCTTGTCATTTACATGCTACTAATTAACACCTGTTTGTATCACCTGACAAATGATGTGTTAACATCTGATACCTGTCATGCTACTACTTGAAACTGACTCATGTTATACCACCAGTTCCCGGCGGATCCTGAATGGAACTAAGTGCCACACAGAGCAAAGTGTCACACCACACAAGTGGTGGGGGCCACCTCTTGAATCTGTGGGGGCCACCTCTAGAATCCATTCCCCTCAGAGCAAAGTGCCACATGGAACAAAGTGCCACACCACACACGTGGTGGGGGTCACCTCTTGAATCTGTGGGGGCCACCTCTTGAATCTGTAGGGCCATCTCCTGCCTGTACCTGATCTCTTGTTATGACCAGTTATGTTCCTACTTTTTACAAAGGATAACTTGCACAGGGAATGGGAGGAAGTGATGAATGCCGGTATGGTGCCTTGCTTATAGTAGTGGAATACCAAAACTGACGATTCGTGTTAGGGGGATTTCAGGCCCCCAGAAGATGCGTGTTAGGGGGATTTCAGGCCCCCAAATGGCTGTCCCGGGCGGACGGGAACTACTATAAGTATGAGCTATCAGTTCTTCATCAGCTTCCAGTAACGAACCTCGGCTTGCTTATATATGGATGTATGTGTGTTGGGATGTACACCAGGACACATACCTAGATATATGGGTCAGACGAGTAATAATAATAAAAGATGCCAACTATGTATCCTGTTATGCCTGTTATGAACTCCCGTTATGCTTGTTATGATTCATGTTATGCCTGTTATATACTCCTGTTATGACCGTTGTGTGATTTGCCACGAATGCTTTCATCGGATTTTACATCGTATTTTCGGTTTTATGATTATTATCATATTAGCTACTCATACTCTGTATTATTACCCATGTTCCATTCCATCAGTCTACTGCTCCTATCTTACCATGCCATGAGTACTTCCTGCTTGATATCACTTGTTATATATCTACCTGCCTATACATGCTTATGCTCACGACACGGTTTTCAATGCTTATTTATGATCCGGTTTTATCGATACACATGTGCTTATCCTTGCACGCCATCTGGCTTTTGCCTCACCACTCGCCTGGGGAGTTCTGACTCCTCTGGATCCTCATGTCCAGGTCCTGGAACTTGGAGCATGTCAGAGCTTAGAACTTGTAGATTCTCTTAGTTGCTGATCAGAGTAGCGCAGTGGTAGCGTGAATCTCCAGCAGACTGTCCAGAGCCCCATCCTTTCAGGCCCCCCATGTGCGGCTCTAGAGTTTTCTTGTTATGACTCTGAGCCTGTCTTTGTACTGTTCATACATGTACATATCTTTGTAATCTCGCAATTGCGCTTATCAGTGATGTAATATTCATGTAATATTGGATCACCTCTGGTGATAACTTTGTAATTGTACTCATGTGTTGGAATGCATAATGCACCACTTGCTTCCGTACTCTGATTCTTGCCTGTACTGATGCTTAGCGTATATACGTAAGGGTATTTCGGATCTGCGTATATACGTTGCAGTAACGTCTCCGTACCCGCAGGATCGGGGCGTTACTGGATGGTATCAGAGCCTAGGCTCTCGCATCCTCAGTACGTCCAGATGGCAAATTAATGGTAAAGAAATTTGCAACTGGAATGCATGAGTCCTGGTTATACACTCCAACTACAAGTTCAGAGTTATCTATTCTTTCTTGATCGTTCTTCCTTTGATTCCTAATCCCTTCCATCCTTCCCCTGTTTTGGTTTTTCGAAGCCTTTATACCAACTTAAGATATGGATATACTAGAGTAAGATATGGATATACTAGAGAGGTAGTGGCTAGTTCTGAATAAAGCTATTATATGATCTCTTCGGCTGACTCTATGGTGCTCGGGTATTCCCAGGATTAATCCTAATCGGGTTATCTTTCAGAAGTCAGTTGTCGGAATTCTCTACGGATATTCTACATTCTCGGCTATATCTTTCAGAGTGATTGATGCCTGGTATTCGGAATTCTTAATTATCGATCTTCTTTATTATGCTCAGGACTATCAGGGTTTCCTTTATTTTCAATATTCTGGCTTATTCTCGGAGGGCTATAAAGTATGCAGTACAACTGGAACTCTATTGCAAAGTAACGACATCAGAACAGTATTATTTGGTACCGTTCAAAAACTTATACAGCCAGAGGTGCAGAAGATATCTATATTCTGATTACTGTTTAGTCAACTTGAGACCCCTACCTATAGTGCTTCATATCTTAATTGGTATAATTCCCGTCCATGTCCCCTTTGTGTTCATTTTACCCCTTATCGAAATTGCGAGGACACAATTTTTGTAAGGTGGATGGAATGTAACACCCCGCTCCCAGAATACGTACCTAGTTACGTATTTGTATTTTCTGATCGTATTTTTTGATTTACTTTCTGTATTTATTTTGTATTATGAATTATTATATGATTGTTTTGTCTTGGATCCGGATTCGTGGACTTAGAGTCTGCTCTTCTCTGAACTAGGGACCCGATCCTAGTGTCTTACTCAATTTGATCTTTTCGGTATTCAGATTTGACCGATTTCAGTTTCAAATATCATTTTTTAATATTTTAGATTTTCTATGATTTTCTGGAATTTTCTAGAATTAAATGGAAAATCTTCAAAACCGGTGTCGACCAGCACCGCTGACCGATTCCTAGATTTTTAATTTACAAATGGAGTCAAATTTTGAGAAACCGCTTTCAGATATTTGCTTAGAATAATATTTACTATCTTAATTCATTTTTTGGGAATTTTCAGAATTTATCAGTTTTCTGCCAGATTTGGTGTCGACCGATATTGGCGGCCGATTCCAGGATTTTTAATTTAAAAACTATAAAGAATTTCTTGAAATGGGTTTCACCATGATTCTTAGAATAATATTCTTGATTTTTGAGAATTTTTGCGGGTCGTTCTGAGATACTTGATTTTCGGACGATTTCGGTATTTTTCCGAAAGTTTTCCGCATCCGCAACCGAATCCCGGGAATCCGCTACTCTAATTATTTTCACTTTTTCTTTCAAAAAAATATCTTCCTCTTTTCATTTTCTTTTCCTTTTTCCTTTTTCTTTCCTTCCTTTTCCTTCCACCAAATTCTCCAAACTTCTCCATTCTTCCATTATCTTCTACATTCTTCCTCCAAAAATATCTCCTTTCCTCCAAAAATATCTTCTCCAAAATATCCAACTCCTCTCCCATCACCATGGCCGGCCAAAGAGCCACCTCACCTCTCCATTTTTACAAAAAACCCCCTCCCTAAAACAATTTTACATCTCCTTCACAATTCCAAATCCTATATAAACCTTTCCTTCTCCTTTCAACTTCATTTTCTCTTCACCAACACCTTAACCACCACCAACTCCTCCTTCATCTCCACCACAACAACAACTACTACAACTTCTCCAACTTCCTACCTTCATCTTCTTCCTCCTCCATCTCTACTACTTCAACCTCCAAACATCACCTCCTTCACCTTCTTTTTCATTACTCCATCAAAATCCAACTCCTCCAACCAATAACACCACCACCAAAGCAAGCACCTTTCCCTTTCTTTCTCCCTCCTCCTCTCTGTATATTGCTGACGCGGATCTCACCCCCGCGTCTAGGCAACGCCTTAACGCGGATCTTCGCGTTCTTGGCATCTGTTTAAACGCGGCCTTCACGTTCTTGTACCGATGCAACACGGAGTCCATGCCCGCGTCTGTGTCCCTTTCATGTCTGCACGACGCGGAGCTAATGCCCGCGTCTGTGTTCTTCTCATGCTAACGCGACGCAGAACCCATGACCGCGTCCGCGTTCTTCTCGTGTCCTGACTTGAACGCGGGTCTCGAACCCCGCGTTTGTGGCGGTCTCGAACCCCGCGTTTGTGGTACCTTTGTGACGCGATTCCCGCGTCTGCGACTCCCGTGTCTCACTCTCAAAACCCGCGTCTCCCTATGCACTCTCTCCTTCCATATACTTCTCTCTCTAGTTTTCCTCTCTCTTTCTCTCTAACTCTTTCTCTCTCCTCTTCACTTATTATATTTATGGCACGTACGCGAGTTCCATGGATTTCAGAGTTTTCAGCTATTCCAGAGATTTAGGCGAGTGTCATCGCTCTCGCCTCCATTTGGGTTTCCCTGCTTTGTCGGGCCGACATATATTTTATTCCATGTTTTCATGTATTATGTATTGAGCTGAGTCCCTGTATTCGTGTATGGCCGAGTGCCAATGACTGGACATGTATTGCTCTGTGACGAATGCTTGTATTAGGGTAGTTTCATTCTTGTACATATACCATGCCTGTGATGTATTTTATTACTTTATACCATGCGTGGCCGACCCTTCGTGGTCGTTAGACTCTAGGTTTCTGCCCACTCCTGGGATGGCTAGTAGCCACCGAGAGTGCGCTTAAACCCCGAGCGTACTTGACTTCCGGACCCTTCAGCCTCCGGTCTCTCACGATCTCGAAAGGGAAGTGATTGGGACCGACAGGTCTCTCCGTCCTTCAGCCTCCGGTCTCTCACTATCTTGAAAGAGAGGTTATTGGGACCGTCAGGTCTCTCAGCTCCGCCTGGTTATCATGATCAGCGCTCAGCACTTTACCACTAGATTCGTCTAGGCGGGATGCTGCCGGATTTCTTACTCGCACTTTAAGCCGAGTTGTCCGGTAACCTTGCCAGACGCTCCAGTGTTAAATATTGTTTGCTGTATGTACTTCCAGCTCGCTTAGCTCCGCTTGGTTATGCTCAGCTACTACTCTATCATCATGCCATGTATTTCCTGATATGCTAATACTTGCCATACCATTGCTTCATGCTTGTCATTTACATGCTACTAATTAACACCTGTTTGTATCACCTGACAAATGATGTGTTAACATCTGATACCCGTCATGCTACTACTTGACATTGACTCATGTTATACCACCAGTTCCCGGCGGATCCTGAATGGAACTAAGTGCCACACGGAGCAAAGTGTCACACCACACAAGTGGTGGGGGCCACCTCTCGAATCTGTGGGGGCCACCTCTAGAATCCATTCCCCTCAGAGCAAAGTGCCACATGGAACAAAGTGCCACACCACACACGTGGTGGGGGCCACCTCTTGAATCTGTGGGGGCCACCTCTTGAATCTGTAGGGCCATCTCCTGCCTGTACCTGATCTCTTGTTATGACCAGTTATGTTCCTACTCTTTACAAAGGATAACTTGCACAGGGAATGGGAGGAAGTGATGAATGTCGGTATGGTGCCTTGCTTATAGTAGTGGAATACCAAAACTGACGATTCGTGTTAGGGGGATTTCAGGCCCCCAGAAGATGCGTGTTAGGGGGATTTCAGGCCCCCAAATGGCTGTGTCCCGGGCGGACGGGAACTACTATAAGTATGAGCTATCAGTTCTTCATCAGCTTCCAGTAACGAACCTCGGCTTGCTTATATATGGATGTATGTGTGTTGGGATGTACACCAGGACACATACCTAGATATATGGGTCAGACGAGTAATAATAATAAAAGATGCCAACTATGTATCCTGTTATGCCTGTTATGAACTCCCGTTATGCTTGTTATGATTCATGTTATGCCTGTTATATACTCCTGTTATGACCGTTGTGTGATTTGCCACGAATGCTTTCATCGGATTTTACATCGGATTTTCGGTTTTATGATTATTATCATATTAGCTACTCATACTCTGTATTATTACCCATGTTCCATTCCATCAGTCTACTGCTCCTATCTTACCATGCCATGAGTACTTCCTGCTTGATATCACTTGTCATATATCTACCTGCCTATACATGCTTATGCTCACGACACGGTTTTCAATGCTTATTTATGATCCGGTTTTATCGATACACATGTGCTTATCCTTGCACGCCATCTGGCTTTTGCCTCACCACTCGCCTGGGGAGTTCTGACTCCTCTGGATCCTCATGTCCAGGTCCTGGAACTTGGAGCATGTCAGAGCTTGGAACTTGTAGATTCTCTTAGTTGCTGATCAGAGTAGCGCAGTAGTAGCGTGGATCTCCAGCAGACTGTCCAGAGCCCCATCCTTTCAGGCCCCCCATGTGCGGCTCTAGAGTTTTCTTGTTATGACTCTGAGCCTGTCTTTGTACTGTTCATACATGTACATATCTTTGTAATCTCGCAATTGCGCTTATCAGTGATGTAATATTCATGTAATATTGAATCACCTCTGGTGATAACTTTGTAATTGTACTCATGTGTTGGAATGTATAATGCACCACTTGCTTCCGTACTCTGATTCTTGCCTGTACTGATGCTTAGCGTATATACGTGAGGGTTTTTCGGACCTGCGTATATACGTTGCAGTAACGTCTCCGTACCCGCAGGATCGGGGCGTTACTGGATGGTATCAGAGCCTAGGCTCTCGCATCCTCAGTACGTCCAGATGGCAAATTAATGGTAAAGAAATTTGCAACTGGAATGCATGAGTCCTGGTTATACACTCCAACTACAAGTGCAGAGTTATCTATTCTTTCTTGATCGTTCTTCCTTTGATTCCTAATCCCTTCCATCCTTCCCATGTTTTGGTTTTTCGAAGCCTTTATACCAACTTAAGATATGGATATACTAGACAGGTAGTGGCTAGTTCTGAATAAAGCTATTATATGATCTCTTCGGCTGACTCTATGGTGCTCGGGTATTCCCAGGATTGATCCTAATCGGGTCATCTTTCAGAAGTCAGTTGTCGGAATTCTCTACGGATATTCTACATTCTCGGCTATATCTTTCAGAGTGATTGATGCCTGGTATTCGGAATTCTCAATTATCGATCTTCTTTATTATGCTCAGGACTATCAGGGTTTCCTTTATTTTCAATATTCTGGCTTATTCTCGGAGGGCTATAAAGTATGCAGTACAACTGGAACTCTATTGCAAAGTAACGACATCAGATCAGTATTATTTGGTACCGTTCAAAAACTTATACAGCCAGAGGTGCAGAAGATATCTATATTCTGATTACTGTTTAGTCAACTTGAGACCCCTACCTATAGTGCTTCATATCTTAATTGGTATAATTCCCGTCCATGTCCCCTTTGTGTTCATTTTACCCCTTATCGAAATTGCGAGGACGCAATTTTTTGTAAGGTGGATGGAATGTAACACCCCGCTCCCAGAATACGTACCTAGTTACGTATTTGTATTTTCTGATCGTATTTTTTGATTTACTTTCTGTATTTATTTTGTATTATGAATTATTTATATGATTGTTTTGTCTTGGATCTGGATTCGTGGACTTAGAGTCTGCTCTTCTCTGAACTAGGGACCCGATCCTAGTGTCTTACTCAATTTGGTCTTTTCGGTATTTAGATTTGACCGATTTCAGTTTCAAATATCATTTTTTAATATTTTAGATTTTCTATGATTTTCTGAAATTTTCTAGAATTAAATGGAAAATCTTCAAAACCAGTGTCGACCAGCACCGCTGACCGATTCCTGGATTTTTAATTTACAAATGGAGTCAAATTTTGAGAAACCGCTTTCCCATATTTTCTTAGAATAATATTTACTATCTTAATTCATTTTTTGGGAATTTTCAGAATTTATCAGTTTTCTGCCAGATTTGGTGTCGACCGATATTGGCGACCGATTCCAAGATTTTTAATTTAAAAACTATAAAGAATTTCTTGAAATGGGTTTCACCATGATTCTTAGAATAATATTCTTGATTTTTGAGAATTTTTGCGGGTCGTTCGGAGATACTTGATTTTCGGACGATTTCGGTATTTTTCCGAAAGTTTTCCGCATCCGCAACCGAATCCCGGGAATCCGCTACTCTAATTATTTTCACTTTTTCTTTCAAAAAAATATCTTCCTCTTTTCATTTTCTTTTCCTTTTCCTTTTTCTTTCCTTCCTTTTCCTTCCACCAAATTCTCCAAACTTCTCCATTCTTCCATTATCTTCTACATTCTTCCTCCAAAAATATCTCCTTTCCTCCAAAAATATCTTCTCCAAAATATCCAACTCCTCTCCCATCACCATGGCCGGCCAAAGAGCCACCTCACCTCTCCATTTTTGTAAAAAACCCCCTCCCTAAAATAATTTTACATCTCCTTCACAATTCCAAATCCTATATAAACATTTCCTTCTCCTTTCAACTTCATTTTCTCTTCACCAACACCTTAACCACCACCAACTCCTCCTTCATCTCCACCACAACAACAACTACTACAACTTCTCCAACTTCCTACCTTCATCTTCTTCCTCCTCCATCTCCACTACTTCAACCTCCAAACATCACCTCCTTCACCTTCTTTTTCATTACTCCATCAAAATCCAACTCCTCCACCAAATAACACCACCACCAAAGCAAGCATCTTTCCCTTTCTTTCTCCCTCCTCCTCTCTGTATATTGCTGACGCGGATCTCACCCCCGCGTCCAGGCAACGCCTTAACGCGGATCTTCGCGTTCTTGGCATCTGTTTAAACGCGGCCTTCACGTTCTTGTACCGATGCAACGCGGAGTCCATGCCCGCGTCTGTGTCCCTTTCATGTCTGCACGACGCGGAGCTAATGCCCGCGTCTGTGTTCTTCTCATGCTAACGCGACGCAGAACCCATGACCGCGTCCGCGTTCTTCTCGTGTCCTGACTTGAACGCGGGTCTCGAACCCCGCGTTTGTGGCGGTCTCGAACCCCGCGTTTGTGGTACCTTTGCGACGCGATTCCCGCGTCTGCGACTCCCACGTCAGCGACTCCCGCGTCTCACTCTCAAAACCCGCGTCTCCCTATGCACTCTCTCCTTCCATATACATCTCTCTCTAGTTTTCCTCTCTCTTTCTCTCTCTAACTCTTTCTCTCTCCTCTTCACTTATTATATTTATGGCACGTACGCGAGTTCCATGGATTTCAGAGTTTTCAGCTATTCCAGAGATTTAGGCGAGTGTCATCGCTCTCGCCTCCATTTGGGTTTCCCTGCTTTGTCGGGCCGACATATATTTTATTCCATGTTTTCATGTATTATGTATTGGGCTGAGTCCCTGTATTCGTGTATGGCCGAGTGCCAATGACTGGACATGTATTGCTCTGTGACGAATGCTTGTATTAGGGTAGTTTCATTCTTGTACTTATACCATGCCTGTGATGTATTTTATTACTTTATACCATGCGTGGCCGACCCTTCGTGGTCGTTAGACTCTAGGTTTCTGCCCACTCCTGGGATGGCTAGTAGCCACCGAGAGTGCGCTTAAACCCGAGCGTACTTGACTTCCGGACCCTTCAGCCTCCGGTCTCTCACGATCTCGAAAGGGAAGTGATTGGGACCGACAGGTCTCTCCGTCCTTCAGCCTCCGGTCTCTCACTATCTTAAAAGAGAGGTTATTGGGACCGTCAGGTCTCTCAGCTCCGCCTGGTTATCATGATCAGCGCTCAGCACTTTACCACTAGATTCGTCTAGGCGGGATGCTGTCGGATTTCTTACTCGCACTTTAAGCCGAGTTGTCCCGGTAACCTTGCCAGACGCTCCAGTGTTAAATATTATTTGCTGTCTGTACTTCCAGCTCGCTTAGCTCCGCTTGGTTATGCTCAGCTACTACTCTATCATCATGCCATGTATTTCCTGATATGCTAATACTTGCCATACCATTGCTTCATGCTTGTCATTTACATGCTACTAATTAACACCTGTTTGTATCACCTGACAAATGATGTGTTAACATCTGATACCCGTCATGCTACTACTTGACATTGACTCATGTTATACCACCAGTTCCCGGCGGATCCTGAATGGAACTAAGTGCCACACGGAGCAAAGTGTCACACCACACAAGTGGTGGGGGCCACTTCTCGAATCTGTGGGGGCCACCTCTAGAATCCATTCCCCTCAGAGCAAAGTGCCACATGGAACAAAGTGCCACACCACACACGTGGTGGGGGCCACCTCTTGAATCTATGGGGCCACCTCTTGAATCTGTAGGGCCATCTCCTGCCTGTACCTGATCTCTTGTTATGACCAGTTATGTTCCTACTCTTTACAAAGGATAACTTGCACAGGGAATGGGAGGAAGTGATGAATGCCGGTATGGTGCCTTGCTTATAGTAGTGGAATACCAAAACTGACGATTCGTGTTAGGGGGATTTCAGGCCCCCAGAAGATGCGTGTTAGGGGGATTTCAGGCCCCCAAATGGCTGTGTCCCGGGCGGACGGGAACTACTATAAGTATGAGCTATCAGTTCTTCATCAGCTTCCAGTAACGATGTAACGCCCCGATCCCACGGGTACGGGGACGTCACTGCGACGTACATACGCAGGTCAGAAGTACCCTCACGTATATACGCTAAGCATCAGTACAAGCAAGAATCAGAGTACGACAAACGTAGCGTCCATTCATATGCCAACATAAGAAGTACAAAGTACAAGGTTATCACAGGATGTGACATACTATTACATATCACATGCATCATATATCACAGCCAAGCACAAAAGTACGATTTACAATATGATTACAAGATGCTCACGAGCTGAAGGAAGGTCCCGCGAGCTAAAAAGGAGAGTCTGGCACAACAGAAGCCGAGACTAGTCAGCCTGCTCGGAAAGGAAAGCTTGATCTTCCACAGAAGGCTCCACCTCAATCCAAGGTCCGGAACCTGAACATACAAATTCAAGGGAGTCAGGACCTCCCAAACAAATGATCAGGTTACAGCCGAGTGGCATAAGGAATAAGAGTATGAGAGTTGATACAGTATTATGAATAATCAGCCAGCAAGTAAAGGAAACACAACACGTCATAACGGGAAGGCATTGTATAAGCTTAAGTTACGGCCTCATGAGACTAGTACCTCGAGGGAATAATCCAAACAAGGAAACCTTATCTATATACCTTTATCTCATGTCACCGTAATCCAAGCGCATACAACACCCACAGTTAGCGTCTTTTATTATTATTATTACTCGTATTACCCTGATATCTAGCTATGTGAACTAGCGTCCCAGCACACATAGATCCATATCCAAGTAAAGTAAGATTGTTATTGGAAACCAGCGGGGGTATCAACGAACTATGTTTACAGTGGGTCCCGTGCATACCCGGGACCACGGCCCAGGATGTTCCGTTGCTTGGTGGATGGAACCTGCCGCAAGGCTAACAGGAGGGACTTATGTATGCCCTTATCATGATGGTACCAGGAAGGAGGGAGCCAGCACTCCCCTCGGTCGCCTGGAGGCCCACAGGTCAGACCGGAAATTTAGTTGCACAACATACCTAATACCACTGTAAACATGAACATATATTGATAGCCGCATATTTCCCCCGACCCGATGCAAGTTGTCTTATATTATGAATTCTTTAGATAGTTATCAGGTTTCGGGAATGAACAGGAGCAAGTCAGGAATATTGTAAAAACAAGAGTATCAGGAGTACAATTTGTACTATCATGTAAAATCAAGTTGGAAAATCATGAAGTCCGGTTATCATTCCCGTTATAGTGATAATCATAGAAGTCAGGTGTATCATGCCTTGTGTTAATAGATAGCATGATAAGAGGTGATATTTGTCAAGTAACAAGTCTTGCAAATAGCAATATAAAATACATGACCCAAAGATAATGTTCATAATCAAAGAAGTAATTAAGCATAGCAAATAGTCAAGATTAGTCGACTAGGGAGAGATAGTAGTCGACTTATGAAGGAATTAGTCGACTATAGATAGGGGACAAGTCGACTGATAGGGCTGCGTCTCAAAGAGTTGCGTTTTCAGGAGAAAAGTTAGTCGACTAGAAGAAGGGGTTAGTCGACTAATAGGCTGCGTTTCACAAGACTGCGTTTCATAAGGCCGCGTCTCACAAATCCGCGTCTTGTCACAAATCCGCGTCTCACAAGTCCGCGTCTCACAAGTCCGCGTCTTCAGAAAGAAAGTTAGTCGACTAGGGCAATGAGTTAGTCGACTAATAGGGTCGCATCTTCAGAAGAAAAGCTGCGCTTCAAGGGAGTTAGTCGACTATAACAAAAGGATAGTCGACTAATAAAGGGTTTTAGTCGACTAATGACTGGGTCAAGTCGACTAACAGAGTCAAACAGAGAGCAGAATTATCCTTTAAGGGTTGTGTTCGTTGATATGAAAATACAAGTGATTGTTCATGTCTTGGCGAGTAGAATTACTCGCCTAAAACTGATCCTGTGATGCGTCCGACGCAGAGAAGCTCGGCCCCAATCCAAGAGGAGTTGGCCGGTCTTCACAAGAGAGGGAAGGAGGTTGTGGTTGTTTGGAGGAGATGGAGGTGCAAGTCTAGTTCACCACGCCAAATCGGGATTTTGCAAACGTCGTTGCGGGGGACGAATGTATAGTCCGTTAGAAAGAGGTCGACGAGGAGGTGAAGGTGGTATGCTTGGTGGAGGCTACGGTGGTGCAGGTGGTGGTGGAGATGGTGGTGAAGCTTTTTGGTGAAGATGGGTTCTTGGAGGTTTCTTGGTGGAAGAGGTTGAGGAAGATGGTGTTTGTTGGTGAAAATAGAGGAGGAGATGGAGGAGAATGAAGTGGAGGAATTTGTGGTGGAGAATATGGAGAGGGTGAGTGGTGGTAATGGTGGCCAAAGGGAGCTTTGGGCTGCTGTTGATGTTCACAGGAAGTGGAAAAGGAAGAAGAAGTGAAAAAAGTGAAGAGAGAGAAGGAGTGGGGGAGTTATATATAAAAGGTAAGTTTAGATTATAACAAGTTTGCCCTCCACTCTATGAAACCTGCGTTTTATGCCAATTTGGCCGCGTCCCACCACACAAGGCTGCGTCTAGCTGTTGCTGGACGCAGTAAACAAACCTGCGTCCAAGAAAAACAAGATTACGTTGGTAGAATAGGACGAAAAAGCATGGGTGACTGGACTTGAGTTGGATTGGCCCATAAGTATTAAATGCAGCAAGGGAAGGGTCTCCACATTAATTTGCTGAGTCCAGTTGGCAAAACTCGCGTTTGAGGAAGGAGAGAGAAAAATGGAAAAAGAGAAGAGTGAAGTAGTTGAATGATTTCCCGGTATCTGGGAAATACAGAGAACTCCGGAAAGGTCCAAAAATCGAAGTATCTCGGAAAGCTCCCCAACAATTCTTAAAAATAATAAATATTATATAAAGATTTTTGGTGGAATCGGTTTTCAGAAATTCTATTCCATTTTTAAAATAAAAATCCTGGAATCCACTATGAACGGTGTCTACACCGGGTAGGCTGGATTTTTGATAAAATCTGAAAAATCCCAGAAAATGCCTGAAGGAAGAAAATATAATTTTAAGAAGGAATGTGAAAGCGGAATCTAAAAATTTGATTCCAATTGTGAATTAAAATTCCTGGAATCAACCAGTGATACTGGCCGACACCGGTTTTGAAGATTTACAATTTAATTCCGAAAAATTCCAGAAAATCATGAAAAATCTAGAATATTAAAAAATAATATTTGAAACTAAATTAGTCAAATCTGAATACCAAACAGATCAAATCATGCAGTACTGCTATATGAGTAAGTATTTAAATAGCAGAAAATAAAATAAAATAATAATAATAAAATGCACCAAAAATCAGGATACGTAACTGTGCACGTATACCGAGGATGGGGTGTTACAAACGAACCTCGGCTTGCTTATATATGGATGTATGTGTGTTGGGATGTACACCAGGACACATACCTAGATATATGGGTCAGACGAGTAATAATAATAAAAGATGCCAACTATGTATCCTGTTATGCCTGTTATGAACTCCCGTTATGCTTGTTATGATTCATGTTATGCCTGTTATATACTCCTGTTATGACCGTTGTGTGATTTGCCACGAATGCTTTCATCGGATTTTACATCGGATTTTCGGTTTTATGATTATTATCATATTAGCTACTCATACTCTGTATTATTACCCATGTTCCATTCCATCAGTCTACTGCTCCTATCTTACCATGCCATGAGTACTTCCTGCTTGATATCACTTGTTATATATCTACCTGCCTATACATGCTTATGCTCACGACACGGTTTTCAATGCTTATTTATGATCCGATTTTATTGATACACATGTGCTTATCCTTGCACGCCATCTGGCTTTTGCCTCACCACTCGCCTGGGGAGTTCTGACTCCTCTGGATCCTCATGTCCAGGTCCTGAAACTTGGAGCATGTCAGAGCTTGGAACTTGTAGATTCTCTTAGTTGCTGATCAGAGTAGCGCAGTGGTAGCGTGGATCTCTAGCAGACTATCCAGAGCCCCATCCTTTCAGGCCCCCCATGCGCGGCTCTAGAGTTTTCTTGTTATGACTCTGAGCCTGTCTTTGTACTGTTCATACATGTACATATCTTTGTAATCTCGCAATTGCGCTTATCAGTGATGTAATATTCATGTAATATTGGATCACCTCTGGTGATAACTTTGTAATTGTACTCATGTGTTGGAATGTATAATGCACCACTTGCTTCCGTACTCTGATTCTTGCCTGTACTGATGCTTAGCGTATATACGTGAGGGTATTTCGGACCTGCGTATATACGTTGCAGTAACGTCTCCGTACCCGCAGGATCGGGGCGTTACTGGATGGTATCAGAGCCTAGGCTCTCGCATCCTCAGTACGTCCAGATGGCAAATTAATGGTAAAGAAATTTGCAACTGGAATGCATGAGTCCTGGTTATACACTCCAACTACAAGTGCAGAGTTATCTATTCTTTCTTGATCGTTCTTCCTTTGATTCCTAATCCCTTCCATCCTTCCCCTGTTTTGGTTTTTCGAAGCCTTTATACCAACTTAAGATATGGATATACTAGAGAGGTAGTGGCTAGTTCTGAATAAAGCTATTATATGATCTCTTCGGCTGACTCTAGGTGCTCGGGTATTCCCAGGATTGATCCTAATCGGGTTATCTTTCAGAAGTCAGTTGTCGGAATTCTCTACGGATATTCTACATTCTCGGCTATATCTTTCAGAGTGATTGATGCCTGGTATTCAGAATTCTCAATTATCGATCTTCTGTATTATGCTCAGGACTATCAGGGTTTCCTTTATTTTCAATATTCTGGCTTATTCTCGGAGGGCTATAAAGTATGCAGTACAACTGGAACTCTATTGCAAAGTAACGACATCAGATCAGTATTATTTGGTACCGTTCAAAAACTTATACAGCCAGAGGTGCAAAAGATATCTATATTCTGATTACTGTTTAGTCAACTTGAGACCCCTACCTATAGTGCTTCATATCTTAATTGGTATAATTCCCGTCCATGTCCCCTTTGTGTTCATTTTACCCCTTATCGAAATTGCGAGGACGCAATTTTTTGTAAGGTGGATGGAATGTAACACCCCGCTCCCAGAATACGTACCTAGTTACGTATTTGTATTTTCTGATCGTATTTTTTGATTTACTTTCTGTATTTATTTTGTATTATGAATTATTTATATGATTGTTTTGTTTTGGAACCGGATTCGTGGACTTAGAGTCTGCTCTTCTCTGAACCAGGGACCCGATCCTAGTGTCTTACTCAATTTGGTCTTTTCGGTATTCAGATTTGACCGATTTCAGTTTCAAATATCATTTTTTAATATTTTAGATTTTCTATGATTTTCTGGAATTTTTTAGAATTAAATGGAAAATCTTCAAAACCGGTGTCGACCAGCACCGCTGATCGATTCCTAGATTTTAATTTACAAATGGAGTCAAATTTTGAGAAACCGCTTTCCCATATTTGCTTAGAATAATATTTACTATCTTAATTCATTTTTTGGGAATTTTCAGAATTTATCAGATTTCTGCCAGATTTGGTGTCGACCGATATTGGCGGCCGATTCCAGGATTTTTAATTTAAAAACTATAAAGAATTTCTAGAAATGGGTTTCACCATGATTCTTAGAATAATATTCTTGATTTTTGAGAATTTTTGCGGGTCGTTCCGAGATACTTGATTTTCGGACGATTTCGGTATTTTTCCGAAAGTTTTCCGCATCCGCAACTGAATCCCGGGAATCTGCTACTCTAATTATTTTCACTTTTTCTTTCAAGAAAATATCTTCCTCTTTTCATTTTCTTTTCCTTTTTCCTTTTTCTTTCCTTCCTTTTCCTTCCACCAAATTCTCCAAACTTCTCCATTCTTCCATTATCTTCTACATTCTTCCTCCAAAAATATCTCCTTTCCTCCAAAAATATCTTCTCCAAAATATCCAACTCCTCTCCCATCACCATGGCCGGCCAAAGAGCCACCTCACCTCTCCATTTTTACAAAGAACCCCCTCCCTAAAACATTTTTACATCTCCTTCACAATTCCAAATCCTATATAAACCTTTCCTTCTCCTTTCAACTTCATTTTCTCTTCACCAACACCTTAACCACCACCAACTCCTCCTTCATCTCCACCACGACAACAACTACTACAACTTCTCCAACTTCCTACCTTCATCTTCTTCCTCCTCCATCTCCACTACTTCAACCTCCAAACATCACCTCCTTCACCTTCTTTTTCATTACTCCATCAAAATCCAACTCCTCCACCAAATAACACCACCACCAAAGCAAGCACCTTTCCCATTCTCTCTCCCTCCTCCTCTCTGTATATTGCTGACGCGGATCTCACTCCCACGTCCAGGCAACGCCTAACGCGGATCTTCGCGTTCTTGGCATCTGTTTAAACGCGGCCTTCGCGTTCTTGTACCGACGCAACGCGGAGTCCTTGCCCGCGTCTGTGTCCCTTTCATGTCTGCACGACGCGGAGCTAATGCCCGCGTCTGTGTTCTTCTCATGCTAACGCGACGCGGAACCCATGACCGCGTCCGCGTTCTTCTCGGGTCCTGACTTGAACGCGGGTCTCGAACCCCGCGTTTGTGGCGGTCTCGAACCCCGCGTTTGTGGCACCTTTGCGACGCGATTCCCGCGTCTGCGACTCCCGCGTCTCACTCTCAAAACCCGCGTCTCCCTATGCACTCTCTCCTTCCATATACTTCTTTCTCTAGTTTTCCTCTCTCTTTCTCTCTCTAACTCTTTCTCTCTCCTCTTCACTTATTATATTTATGGCATGTACGCGAGTTCCATGGATTTCAGAGTTTTCAGCTATTCCAGAGATTTAGGCGAGTGTCCTCGCTCTCGCCTCCATTTGGGTTTCCCTGCTTTGTCGGGCCGACATATATTTTATTCCATGTTTTCATGTATTATGTATTGGGCTGAGTCCCTGTATTCGTGTATGGCCGAGTGCCAATGACTGGACATGTATTGCTCTGTGACGAATGCTTGTATTAGGGTAGTTTCATTCTTATACATATACCATGCCTGTGATGTATTTACTACTTTATACCATGCGTGGCCGACCCTTCGTAGTCGTTAGACTCTAGGTTTCTGCCCACTCCTGGGATGGCTAGTAGCCACTGAGAGTGCGCTTAAACCCCGAGCGTACTTGACTTCCGGACCCTTCAGCCTCCGGTCTCTCACGATCTCGAAAGGGAAGTAATTGGGACCGACAGGTCTCTCCGTCCTTCAGCCTCCGGTCTCTCATTATCTTTAAAGAGAGGTGATTGGGACCATCAGGTCTCTCAGCTCCTCCTGGTTATCATGATCAGCGCTCAGCACTTTACCACTAGATTCGTCTAGGCGGGATGCTGCCGGATTTCTTACTCGCACTTTAAGCCGAGTTGTCCCAGTAACCTTGCCAGACGCTCCAGTGTTAAATACTGTTTGCTGTCTGTACTTCCAGCTCGCTTAGCTCCGCTTGGTTATGCTCAGCTACTACTCTATCACATGCCATGTATTTCCTGATATGTTAATACTTGCCATACCATTGCTTCATGCTTGTCATTTACATGCTACTAATTAACACCTGTTTGTATCACCTGACAAATGATGTGTTAACATCTGATACCCGTCATGCTACTACTTGACACTGACTCATGTTATACCACCAGTTCCCGGCAGATCCTGAATGGAACTAAGTGCCACACGGAGCAAAGTGCCACACCACACAAGTGGTGGGGGCCACCTCTGGAATCTGTGGGGGCCACCTCTAGAATCCATTCCCCTCAGTGCAAAGTGCCACATGGAACAAAGTGCCACACCACACACGTGGTGGAGGCCACCTCTTGAATCTGTGGGGGCCACCTCTTGAATCTGTAGGGCCATCTCCTGCCTGTACCTGATCTCTTGTTATGACCAGTTATGTTCCTACTCTTTACAAAGGATAACTTGCAAGGGGAATGGGAGGAAGTAATGAATGCCGGTATGGTGCCTTGCTTATAGTAGTGGAATACCAAAACTGACGATTCGTGTTAGGGGGATTTCAGGCCCCCAGAAGATGCGTGTTAGGGGGATTTCAGGCCCCCAAATGGCTGTGTCCCGGGCGGACGGGAACTACTATAAGTATGAGCTATCAGTTCTTCATCAGCTTTCAGTAACGAACCTCGGCTTGCTTATATATGGATGTATGTGTGTTGGGATGTACACCAGGACACATACCTAGATATATGGGTCAGACGAGTAATAATAATAAAAGATGCCAACTATGTATCCTGTTATGCCTGTTATGAACTCCCGTTATGCTTGTTATGATTCATGTTATGCCTGTTATATACTCTTGTTATGACCGTTGTGTGATTTGCCACGAATGCTTTCATCGGATTTTACATCGGATTTTCGGTTTTATGATTATTATCATATTAGCTACTCATACTCTGTATTATTACCCATGTTCCATTCCATCAGTCTACTGCTCCTATCTTACCATGCCATGAGTACTTCCTGCTTGATATCACTTGTTATATATCTACCTGCCTATACATGCTTATGCTCACGACATGGTTTTCAATGCTTATTTATGATCCGGTTTTATCGATACACATGTGCTTATCCTTGCACGCCATCTGGCTTTTGCCTCACCACTCGCCTGGGGAGTTCTGACTCCTCTGGATCCTCATGTCCAGGTCCTGGAACTTGGAGCATGTCAGAGCTTGGAACTTGTAGATTCTCTCAGTTGCTGATCAGAGTAGCGCAGTGTTAGCGTGGATCTCCAGCAGACCGTCCAGAGCCGCATCCTTCCAGGCCCCCCATGTGCGGCTCTAGAGTTTTCTTGTTATGACTCTGAGCCTGTCTTTGTACTGTTCATACATGTACATATCTTTGTAATCTCGCAATTGCACTTATCAGTGATGTAATATTCATGTAATATTGGATCACCTCTGGTGATAACTTTGTAATTGTACTCATGTGTTGGAATGTATAATGCACCACTTGCTTCCGTACTCTGATTCTTGCCTGTACTGATGCTTAGCGTATATACGTGAGGGTATTTCGGACCTGCGTATATACGTTGCAGTAACGTCTCCGTACCCGCAGGATCGGGGCGTTACATTATTGATGGCCAGCAATGGACTACTGTAACCAGCAGGAAGTCCAAAGGCAAAGCAAAGGCTTCATCCTGCAACGTGGTGTGTGCCTCTTCTCGAGAAGCGGAAACTGATATTCCCTCGCTAACTGACTCAGAAGAGGAGACAATAGTTCTGGCCGCAGAACCCAGTCAGCTGGTGGCAGAAACCCGTTCGGGACAGCCATATTTGAAAAAGTATGGCGAAACGGCGGTAACTCCTCCAAGACCCGCTGCAGAGCCAGCCAAAACCTCCGCGAAGCAACCCGGGGAGAAACAGAAAGAACTTCGATTTTCTCGAGTTCTTTCGAAAGACATAGCGGAAGGATCCACAGCACCTTACCGCTTTGATGTCCTGGCTCAACTAGCCAACATCCCGGCGCGGATTACGCTTTATGAGCTTCTTAGACTATCAAAGTCGACCAGAGAAGCCCTACAAGAAGCTCTGGCTAATGCTGAAGTCTTCATGACCCAGCTACCAAAAAAGGAAGATGTAGAGGATTGCCTCCACGCCTCCCAAAATATTCCCTACATCACCTTCACGGCAGAAGACATGCAAGTCAAAGGGAAGCATGATCGACCCTTTTACTTCGCAGGGTATATTGGATCATCTGAAGTGAACCGCATTCAGGTGGATCCAGGGTCCGCGTTAAGCATCATGCCTCGCCGGGTCATGCAACATCTGGGCATTCCTACTCATCGTTTGAGCCCTACTCAGACGACCATTTATGGGTTCAATGCCAATAATACCCGTCCAATGGGGAAGGTTAAGCTCAAATGCCAGATTGGAGACCTAAGGTCAGAGGTGACATGCTACGTCATAGATGCTGACACCTCCTACAATCTACTGCTGGGAAGACCCTAGATTCATCGCAATTCTATCGTTCCCTCTACTCTCCACTAAGTCATGAAATACATTGACGGGAGTGGAAAGGTGCGAACGCTGATTGCCGAGAGGCATCCGTTCAAGGGAGTGGAGAATTATTTCACAGATTCCCTCCTATATCAGGAATCTGTGGAAACAGATGAAGTCCCGCAACCAGAGGAACCAGACTCTGGCAATGAAGCCGACACCGAGCTGGAGGAAGATGAGTGTATGTGGGAGCTAGATCCACCTGTAACGGGCATTAATAAGCCTGATGTTGATAATATCTCCGCCGATGATGTAGGCGGTTGGTACATTAATGAAGAATTAGATTTAGCGTATTTTTCTGTGTTTGCTTCTGATTCAGTACCGTCAGACACTAGTACCGACGTGGATGACGATCTCTAGTCGGCAATGGATGCTTTGACATCGTTGCATGTACCAGTGAAATCTTCCTTTAAAACTTGTCGAAATGTCGACGATGCGCAACAATCAATATTCATGGTTCCAGCGAGAAGGAAGGGCTAAAGACCAATTCTTTTCGGACAAATTGAATCCGAACCAATGAATCATGAAGAATCGGAAAGCGAGCAGGAATCCCCTCAGTTCGGTCATTATGAGCCAAAGGTACTCAGAATGATGAAAAAACATGGGGTATGATCTAACCAGCAGACTCAGGTTGAACTTCGCCAAAGGAAGGAGAACGCTACTTCGATCCTTTGTGCCGAAAAGAAAAGCACCCGATTATTATCATCAGACTCGCAGGGGGTTGGGCTACGTATCAACTCCGGCTCCATCAGCCTCTGATTCTCGAGAATCGTCAGGTCACGATTACTCTTCAGGCACGTCATCATGGGAGTCAGATGCTAGCGTCGGCAACATCTTCAAAGAACTTTCAGTAAACATGGTTTCAACAAGCCACCTGGAAGACGGAGATGAAGAAATGATCCAATCCGATACAGATCCTTGGATCAAACATTTAAATACTCTCTGGGATACCCGCTTTGAACAGCGAGAGCCACCCACAGAAGACAAGATTGTTCAGATCAATCTGGGAGATGATGCTAACCCTAAGCCCATCTTCATAAGCGACGGCCTGTCACCTTCGGAGAAAAGGGATCTAATATCTCTTGTACAAGAGTATATAGACGTCTTCGCCTGAAATTACGAAGACATGCTCGGACTTGATCCCCAAGTGGCTATGCACCGCCTCAATATCAATTCGGATGTAAAGCCTGTCAAACAACAACAGCGACGATTCCGCCCAGAGATAATGGAGGCGATTCAATCAGAAGTCAGAAAGCTTATAGATTCTGGTTTCATCAGGGAAGAACAACATCCCGACTGGGTAGCCAACATCGTCCCCATTGCTAAGAAGAACAGAAAGATCCGAATCTGCATCGATTTTCGTGATCTGAACGAGGCCTGTCCCAAGGACGAATTCCCACTGCCAATCACAGATGTCATGATTGACAATACATGTGGATTCGAACGAATGTCCTTCATGGACGGATTCTCAGGATATAATCAAATCAAAATGTATCCTGATGACGAAAAGCACACCTCCTTCAGAACACTATTGGGGGTCTACTGCTATACCGTCATGCCCTTTGGACTGAAGAATGCGGGGGCAACATATCAAAGGGCCATGAACGCCATTTTCCAGCGGCAAATGCGCAAAACGGTGGAATGTTATGTTGATGATATTGCGGTGAAAAGTCGCGCTAAGGGTGATCACATAGCTGACCTGAAGGTGGTCTTCGACATCATGCGGGCCCATCAGTTGAAGATGAACCCTACCAAATCCTTCCTGGGGGTGGCCAGCGGCAAGTTCCTAGGGTTTGTAGTGACTTCCACAGGAATCCATTTAGACCCGGAAAAGGTTCGCGCTATCCAGGAGATGCAACCTCCGAGAAATCTCAAGGAACTCAGGGGATTGCAAGGACGATTGGCGTACATCCGCAGGTTCATCTCAAACCTCTCCGGAAGATGCCAACCCTTCGCTAAGTTAATGAAGAAGGGTGTCTCGTTCATTTGGGATAACGCTTGCCAACAAGCATTTGAGGAAATCAAGCAATACCTCACCCAACCACCAGTCCTTGCAGCTCCGATATCCGAAAAATCTTTCCTGGTATACGTCCGAGCAATGGATCATTCTTTGGGAGCTCTACTAGCCCAGAATGATGATCAAGGACGAGAAAAAGCGATCTACTATCTGAGTAGAACAATGATCGGAGCTGAACATCGGTATAATCCGATCGAGAAGGAATGTTTGGCATTAGTGTTCGCCATTCAGAAAATGCGACAATATCTGGTAGGCCAAACTATAAACGTCATATCAAAAGTCAACCCCCTGAGGTTACTTATGACTAAGCCTTCATCATTGAACGGCCGGCTGGTAAAATGGGCCATATTGTTATCCCAATACGAGATGCACTTTTTACCACAAAAGGCTATTAAGGGACAAGCGGTGGCGGATTTCCTACCTGAGCACCCGGATCCGAGGGCAACCAAACTCTACGAGGATCTCCCAGATGAAGTGGCCGAAGTCTGTTTGACTCAGACATCGTTTGAAAGTCAAGTGTGGCAACTCTTCTTTGACGGTGCATCCAGAACAAGCCCAAAAGGACACCTAGTAGCAAGGGTAGGAGTAGTACTCGTCTCCCCACAGAATTATGTGATTCCCCGAGCCATTTCGCTTACCGAATCTTCCTCCAACAATGTAGCGGAGTACAACGCTCTTTTGGTTGGGATGCAGTTTGCCGATGAGATTGACGTTAAAAAATCTCGAGGCATAGACGACTCTAAACTCATCGTCAGCCAAGTTCGCGGGGAGTACGAAGTCAGACATGAAGACCTAGTACCCTATTACAACGCAATCGTCCGCATGGCTCGGAAGTTCACAAACTTCTACATCGACCATGTACCACACATGCAAAATGCGCATGCAGATGCACTGGCATCCCTCGCGGCCTCTTAGCTCTTCCAGCTGGAGCAATGGAGAAGATATTCGTCTACATCCACGACCTGTATTGCCCGAGAATTGCTCTCAAAGACTATCAGGAGTCAAAGGAAGATTCTCAAAGTAAAGAAGCGCTGGAATTGTCAACCGGTTCAGAGCCTAGAGACTGGCGATTCCCCTACATTGACTATGTCCTGTACGGCATCCTGCCTGAAGACACCAAAGAAGCGGCTGCCATTCGAAGGAAAGCCCCCAAATTCTACTATAATGCGATCACACGAACACTGTATCATCGATCGCATGACGGGATCTTGCTTCACTGCCTTTCACAAAAAGAGGCACAGGAGATATTGAAAGAAGCCCATGACGGTATGTGTGGAGCCCATCAACCTGGCCCAAAACTTGCATACCGACTCCAAAGGTTGGGATATTATTGGCCCAGGATGATCGCTGACGCCATCACCTATGCCAAAAGATGTCACGTCTGCCAAGTACATGGCAATTTCATCCATCAAGCACCAGGCTACCTTCACTCCACGGCTTCTACTTGGCCATTTGAAATGTGGGGGATGGATGTGGTTGGCCCTATCAGCCCGCCGTCGTCAAAAGGACATCGGTTTATTTTGGCAATAACCGATTACTTCTCCAAATGGGCTGAGGCCGTTCCTTTAAAGGAGGTGAAGTCATCTGATGTGATCAAGTTCGTGAAACATCACGTCATTTACCGTTTTGGGGTACCTCGGCGAATTGTCCATGACAATGGACCCCAGTTCATCAGCCAGGCTTTCCAGAATTCTGCCATAAGTTCAGAATCCAGAGTGTGTCCTCAACGGTATACTATCCTGCCGCTAACGGCCTCGCAGAAGCTTTCAACAAGACCATTGGCAAGCTTCTCAAGAAATTCGTCTCGAAAAGTCAACGTGATTGGGACGACAAGCTGGGTGAATGCTTATGGGCCTACCGCACAACTGTGCGAACCCCAACTAAAGCTACGCCATTTTCTTTGGTCTATGGGTGTAAAGCCGTGCTTCCACTCGAAATCCAAATTCCATCTCTACGCGTCGCCCTGACAGCGGAGATGACAACAGAGAAGAAGCATCGACAGCGACTCCAAGAATTGGAGGCCTTAGACGGTAAGCGTCTGCAGGCCCAGCAACAAATCGAGCTTTACCAAGCTCGAATTACCAGAGCCTTCAACAAGAAAGTTAAAGTGCGAACTTTCAAGAAAGGCGACCTTATCTTAGCCGTCAGAAGACCCATAGTGATGACGCACAAGATAAAAAGAAAATTTCAGCCCAAATGGGAAGGGCCATTTGTAGTAGAGTCAGTCTACTCAAATGGGTCATATCGTCTCATAACGTCAAATAGCGATACACTCATGATGCCGATCAATGGCAAGTTCTTAAAGAAGTACTATCCTTAATAGTACTCCTCCCTCGATCAAGTTCAAAATTACACCTCTGATCAAAACAAGAAGAGCTTCTTCATTAATATCCAACGCCTTTGACGGCTAAGGATAGAGGAAAATGTTGGCTTTTAAGCCCAACATAAGTCTTCAACAACTCATCATGCTGAGGGGAATAGCATGGCTAGCCCAACTCAAACGGTAGTTGGTAAAGGCATATCAAACCTGTTGACAGCTGAGGATTTGCTAAAAATCCTAAGGGACATGTTCCCCTTTAATCCGACGCCTCCGACGGCTAAGGATAGAGGAAAATGTTGGCTTTTAAGCCCAACATAAGTCTTCGACAACTCATCATGCTGAGGGGAATAGCATGGCTAGCCCAACTCAAACGGTAGTTGGTAAAGGCACCTCAAATCCGTTGATAGCTGAGGGTTTGCTAAAAATCCTAAGTGGACCTGACTCCACTCTCCCCTCCAAAATCCCTTACCAATTCTCATCCACAGAATGGTAGGTCTACAAAATACAGTCGTTGCCAAGTTAACACTATACCTCTGACACTTCAAATTCCACTTGCCAATTCTCATCAATAGAATGACAGGTCTTCAAAATTGCTCATATCGTAAATCCAAATTTGTCAAGTTAACACTATACCTCTGACATTTTTAAACTCCACTTGTCAATTCTCATCAATAGAATGACAGGTCCTCAAATTGTTCATATCGCAAATCAATTTCTGTCAAGTTAATACCACACCTCTGACAAATTACTGTTAAGTTAACACTATACTTCTAAACAGTACATCGAGTTTCTGTCAAGTTAACATCACACCTCTAACAGTCACCTTCCTTCAGACTTCCATATCGAAGCTGAAATGAACGATGCTAAGTTTAACATTACACCTCTAGCATCCAGGTCATTGCCAAGTTCAACAATATACTTATGGCCATGACTTTTCCTCGGACTTCCTTGTCAAAGTCGAGATGACTAATGCCAAGTTCAAAATTACACCTCTAGCATTACCCTCATTGTCAAGTTAAACATCACACCTATGACAGTGACACTTTCAGTTTTCCCAAATGAAAGCTGGAATGCTTCTGAGTCAAGTTAATATCACACCTCTGATTCACATTCTTGTCAAGTTAACATCATACTTCTGACAAGACAACTTTCAAACCGTTAAGTTAATATCACACCTCTAACGGTAAAAACTTTCCTAGATCCCCCGCGAATCTAGCCTCACTTGTTATTCCCCTCAACAGAACAACAAGTCTACCCAAAAACATTGTTAGGTTAACATTACACCATTAACAGTGTTTTCATTAACTCCCCAGCTGATCTTAATCAAGTTAATCCCAAACCTCTGATAAAAGTTCATCTTCCCTGGGGGTACAAATTCAACCTGTCACACTTTTTTTATAAAATGGCAGGCCCACCAAAATTATCTTATCTCTGTCAAGTTAATATCACACCTCTGACAACATTGTGGGGTTCCTGAGATAGGATCTTTTCTCCACAAAATTTGACTTGTTAAAATTTTCATCATAATTTTGACAAGCCAAAGATTCTTTGCTTCTATGCGTCTGACTAAAAAGAGACAAAAGAGTTCAAGACAATAGAAGAGACAAAAAGAAAAGTGTCACTTTTATTTATATCCAGGCATATGAAAGTGATACAAAACGCTCTCTTATACAATGAGATTGAGTGTTACAGTTAAGGAGTACACAAAGAAGTCCCTCACTCTCTCAGAGGTTGCACCCACTCCTCAAAGCTGCATACAATTCCAAGTACAAGATGTTTGGAAGGGCGCCAAAGTAGGATCGGACGTTGTGGCAATGATCAGAAGCTGGTTGCACCATGATGCATGATGTAAACATCGAAGAAGTCCCCGGTTGATCGAGAACAATGGTGTTTCTTGAGGTCGAAAGGCAGCAGAATCTTCTGATTCCACCTGACCATCCGAAGTGGGGGTATGATCCTTCGTTGATGAACATCTCTTCCACCAGAAGGTCATCCAGTGAGCATGGAGTTTCCTCGATGTCACTTTTGGGGTAAAGAGGAGGTTTTAAGATCTCACAGGGGATGCTACCCACCACTATATCCACCGCTACCCCCACCGCCATCCTCACTCTGACCATGCCATGCCAAGAAGCATGACTGGTGCATTGAATTCAAAGAGATCTTGGCGAGGGTCCGGTCCCAATCTCCTGAAGGCAGGAGTCATGACTTCTTCTCCTGTGGTCGACCATCGACCAAGTTCGCTGGCCGATATATTCTCCCAAGCCCAGCGAACATGAAAAGGATGATCAAGCTTACCTGCAAGAAGCTACAAAATTAGAAGATCTGAAGCTTAGTATACTTCAACAAAAAAACTAAGTGACAGACACAGCTATTGCTGAGGACTTCAGACGCAGGAATGACCCGCGTAGCGAACATCTGCGGCGGCAGAAACAGACGCGGTCAAAATTGTGATATACACAGAATTCAGACGCAGTCTCATTTTGCATCCGCGCTTAAAGGACGAGACGTGAAGAGAATCAGACGCGAAAATTACCATCTCCCTGTTGAATGAACAGGAGTTGCAAAATTCAAGCCTGAAACTTTTAGCCCGAAGTTAAAATTCTTCCAAGTCAATGGCCTCAAGGCGCAAGCTCTGTGTGCAAAACTGGCAGCCAGGGGCCAAAGCCCACTGTATTGGCGTCCAGAGAAGTTTAAGTCGATGGCGCAAATTCCAGAAAAGGAATGCACCAACTAAGACTTCAGGAGAAAATCCAGATGATAATATCTCTTTAAGAGATATCAAAATTCAAACCTGGCTGGGTTAAAAGTGTCATGGCAAACCAAGAAGACGTACCCGCAGAGGCCTCTATTAAGAGTTGAACTCTCTGCATCGAAGCGCGGACATAAAAGGTGCTCAAGGAGATGCTTTCTGTTATTGAAATCACTTGGCAGTGGTAATCTTCTGAAGAGACCAAACAGAAGCATGAAAGCTCTGGGTCATCTTCATCCATGGAGGCAAGCCCCTGGTAAAGTCCTTGAAGGGAGAAGATGGAGTCTCTCAGAGCACTAGCTGTTAAAAGAGAATAGTCCAAGTATGAGACTGCTAAAGGAAGGGGGTAAGCCCTATTTATAGGCAGCCCATAATAACCATAATTAATGGTTCATTAATTAGAACCATCGGCCTTAATGACCGCACGACTGTCAAAGCCCAATGGAAGGCTGACGCGTGGAGCGTCGCTTCGGGAAACATCAAAGACGCTGGTCTCCAACCGCCAGCGCCGGTTTGGCATTAAAAGGCATTAACGCCTAAGCCCAATGAAGAACCAACGCGTGGACAACCGCTTCGGGAAATAACGGATGATGCGGGTTCCCAATCGTCAACGAAGACTTGACGTTTGAAAATCTCACAGGATCTTTATGTCAGGCTACACATAACGCCTGGGAAGTTGCACCAAACGCAGATATGAGAGCCGCGTCCAGAGGCTCGCGCCTCTTTTTCAAAAAGTGGCGTCCTCCTTCATTCCAAGTTAGAAGACCCTTCGCGTCTCTTGGATGACTCAAAGTTGCTCCGCGTCTCTCGGATGACTCATGGTTGCGTCCATCAACAAAAGGGACTCGTTCTGGGGGTCTCAGTGGGAAAGCACATAAAGCTGCGTCTCGAAGCTTACATCTTCAGCAGAGAAGGCCTATCACCTTCACAAGTGTCTTGGAGCTGCGTCTACATGGATGATGATGGCTCTTACACCGAGTCTCAGCGTCGCGTCCTTGACTGCGTCAATTTTAAGGGGCATAAGACCACATTCTTAATGTATCCTGAACTCTGCGTCTGGATGAAGTTAAGGATTGCGGCCAGCGAATCACACTCAAAGCTGCGTCCTTCGCGTCTGCTTGAACCGCGTCTTCACTGGTAGGTCAGAATCGCGTGCCTCAGAGCCGCGTCTCTTTTTATGAATCGACGCTGCGTTTCATCAAAAGAACTTAGTTTTACCTAAGTTCAGTATTCACAGTCAGTAGGGGAGCACAATCAAAATCTGTGATTGAGAAGTTGGATTCATCTACAGCGGGGCAATGAAGATGGAACAAAAATTTCAACGACTTTTATTATTCAAAAATGATAAAAGTAGATATAAACACTCTTGGTAAATAGAGTGTCCTTTTCTTTACAAGAAGAAAAAAAAGAAGGCTAAAAGTCCCAGTTCGCCAAAGAACGGATTTGTTCTCTAAGGCGATGTATCTCATGTTGGCGCGCCTTCTCAGCCTCCATGAGAGCTTGGGCCCGCAGATCCTCCTCGGATAAAAATCTCTTCGCTTGTACTCGGAGGGATTCCAGCTCGGAGGACAGAGAGATTTGCTTCAACTTGCACCTAGGCAGCCTCTAACTCCGCCAGCCTCTTTTCAGAAGTAGCAAGCTTCTGTTCATTAAGAACAATCAAAGCCTCAGCTCTGGCTATAGCAGCCCGAGAGTCAAGGATAGCCTGTTTCGCAGCCTGCATGATTATCTCGGATTCCTTTGACTCGACCGCTAGCTTTTGATGATCAGCCTGGAAACCTTCGAGAAGACGGGTCCTTTCGGTTATCTTCTCTTCCACCTCTCTTCGCTCTTGCTCTTGAGCAGCAAGAAGCCTATTCAGAGTTTCCTGGGCCTCGTGAAATAAGCCAGCATTCTCCAGGGATCGAAGCTCTCTCAAGTTATGTCCCAACTGCTCCACCAGCAGCAGGCATGCCTTGGCTGGTGAAGGGCCTCCGGCTAAAGTGATGTTCTCGATCAGGTTTCTGAGAAACATCCGGGCGAATTCAAAGGAGCTATCCCCAGATAGGATGAAATCAATACATGATTGCATCGAGGCAAAGAACTGCTGCACCATCTGGCGTGTCAGAATCCCCATGGTATCACCACCTAAAGTGCTCCCCGATCCCCTTTCTATCACAGGGTGAGGGATGTAAGCCGATTCTTCCGGAACAGGAGTCGGGCTGACCACGGGTGCGGCAGGAGCAAGAGTAGCCGCCAGCGCTTCTGGGGGTACTAGGTCCGTAGAAACCTCCGCAACCGATGAAATGACAGTAAGCTCGACCTCTTCAGGGTCCTTGGCCGAGGTCTGAGCTGTACGGCCTCCCGGGTAGGCACTGACCGCCAAGTCTCCTACCTGAGCTTCCTCAGCACCCTCTGCAAATTACAAGAATATCAGCTACGACGGTAAAAGGAAAACATTCAAAATATCAATATTTCCTTACCTAGCTGAGGGTCCAAAGATGGCGAGTTCTTAGGCGAATCCTGCAGGGTGGAGGTCTCCCTGACTTCGATGATTGCCTTCTCTTGAGGCATCCCAGTAATAGGAGCCTCAACGCTCTCCTGCTGGGCCAGCTCCTGTATCATCTCCTCGATCTGGGAGGAAGCAGCGGCCTTACTAACCACGACCAGCCCTGCGATATGAAGCCAAATGAAAAAGAAAACATCAAAATCCTTTTCCTAGTTAAAAGGATGAGTTAGGCGAAAGGAGTACCTTCAGCAGCTTCAGCAGGAATAACTGCCGCTGGTGGTGACGCCGTCACCGGCTCACACCCATATATTTCCTCCTCCGAGATGTGTGAGAATTTACTCAGATCAGGAGGAGCGGGTTCATCGCCAAAGTCGACCTCATCGCCTGAATCATACCCTTCTTCTTCGGATGAAGAAGATGATAGTGCAACGCGAGAAGCCTCGGCAACCGGGGCCTTGCCACCAAATACCCCAGTGGTAGGGCTGGGGTCAACTACCCGAGGACTGGGGATTAATACACTAGGGGATCTAGGCTGTTGTGCCTCATCCCTCCTCTCATGAGCTGAGGAAGACCTGGGCTGAGTTGAGACCCCTGGAATCTCAACATCACCTCCGCTCATTATGTCAACTTCAAGCTGCTCAGCCTCGTCAACGGCAGTGGGTTTGTCAGCGAACTCCCCTTCTTCTAAAATCCTGGGGCCCCTGCTGCGCAACCCACAGGTGCGGACTAAGGGGGCGTCATCCTCATCTTCCGTTTCTTCCCTCTGTTCCTCAACACCAGAAGGGATGTCTTCAGACGGAGAAACTGCAGCCGTCAAGTCTCTCCGGACCTTCTTGGGGGTAGGCTCAACAGTGGAAGTAGAGCCTTGAGGATGCTTACGTGCCACCTGTCGACCCTTTGCTGCTCGCGGCTCCTCCCTTGATACCCTTCTGGTCTCCTTCAGAGTCTTCCGATACTCCTCAACGCCTCGTGAGCGTTTGTTGGACCCCAACTTTGCTTCGTAAGATGCATTGATACTCTCAATGCATGAGTACTCCGGAGCAAAGTCAGGCGTTTGGTTGGCCTGGAAGTACCAGGTACAGAAGCTAAGGCTTGTACAGCCTTTCGGTTCCTTGGGGGGCAGACGAAAAAGCGCTTCCGTCCCTCCGGCCACACTATAATACCAAGCCCGAGCACCTTCAAACAAGTTCCCACTAAAGGCGAGTCGAGCATTGGGGTTACCGACATACAATTGATCATAGCCGAACTGTCGGGCGAAGCGATTCGGCATGTACGGCTCGATCGTGCACGAATTCCCTTGTCGGAAAAGCACATACCCAGGCCGAATATTGACCAACCACCAGAAAACTCCCGATGACAGCCTCGTGAAGTCATCTGGGCCCACGAAGTCAGCAAGTTTATCCCCGAAAGATGCACCAGCAATTTCGGGGAAGCAGCGATTGAGCTGGTAGTTCGAAACAGTTAGAATGCACCTCCGAATGAAATACGTATAAGTATTACACCAGCTTGAACCCTCCAACCGCTGTACGAAAGGGGTAAACCCCTCACTCCAAGACACCGGCGTCATCAGGGAGGGACAGTGCATAACGTACCAAGCCATTAGGTACGTTTAGGGAAGTTCAACCCGAGGGTTGGGACGTTTTACCGTCGGCCTCCCCTCTGAGTCAACAATCGGCTCACCCTGGGAGTCGACAACCTTCTCTACCCTGCACAGACTCTGAGTTAAGGCCCACAACCTGCTTTGAATACCGGCCGCCATGGCCGGGAGGGCTATTGGCCTACCATAAGCCAGGAGCACCGCCAGGTACACTACGTTGGCAACAATCACTTCATGTGGCAGTGTCGGCACCACACAGCGCTTCAACCACAACATTAAGAAGCCTGCCAACAGTGCTCGATTGGAGATAGGGGTCCGGGCTTGGTGATGAAAACTTTCAAAAACCGTGTCAGGTTCGAAAGTATCCTCGTTCGACTCCGTGGTGTAAGAGTCTACAGAAGCCTGAATCCTATCGGCAATCTCCTCGTCGGAGCTGGGAGCCAGTCGGGTCACTGGATAGTCTTTCTGATTGACGCCATTAAACAAGTAGCTTGCCCAAGACAGCTGCTTGACTCCCCTCGCCCTCCAAGAGGTTATCTGGCCGCAAATGTGGAAGTGACATAACACCTCCCAATAAGTCTCGTACACTCGAGGAGATGCTTTCCTCAAAAGGTGAAGCTCCTCAGTGGTCGGGACGTATTTCTCATAGGGAGAGTCCCCCATTACCAGCCCCGAGACTTCGTACAACTCGTGCAGGGCAAGACCCATCCTCCGACCGGAGTGAAGAATGTCCCCGTTAGAGGATTGTAGCGCTCCAGGATCCCAAAGAAGTTTTGAGAATTGGTGGAATACCGTACTGCACGGCCCTGACCGCCTGGTACAATTCCACATGCTCTAACAGGCCTCCAAGATCGGCAAGGACGAAGCTCACCATCTTACCCCACCAATACTTCTCAGTAGAATAGATCCACCCGGGCGAATGGAAGTCAACCGGGAAATCACCCCCCACTTTCATGAATGCATTGAGGAAGGTGGTGCCGAGTTTAGGAGTTTCTCCTACGGGTGATCGGTCCTCAACAGCCCGGGAAACAGGCCGAAAGCCTCATTATCATGACCAGCATGATATACCTTCTTGGAGCCTAGGTTGCCGAGAGTAACTTCAGGGACGGGTCGGGAAAGCTCCCATGTCAGTTTTTGAGGGACGGACATGTGCTGGAGATAAGATAGTGGGTACATCCTCTCCATGTTCGGAAGAAAGAACCTTCTATCCCCTATCTGACGGAGCCATTTATAATCTCCGTCATGCAAAGAATAGCCGCCCTCGCTAATGTGGTCTCCAAAGAAGAAAGCAGGCTTCTCCATCGGAGCGCGAGCATTCGTCGTGAATGCCGCGTCAGTCATAAGCTCTCGAAAGGTTGCCGCGTCAACATTGGCGAGCTTCTCCCTTCGCTCTTTCGACTTGTCGGCAGTCACAGGAGCAGTCCTTTGCAACACAAAGGTTAAATCACGGTCAGCACCACCTATGTGCCCGAAGTGGCGCCTCTTGGAGAGTGGGCTGGAAGAGTGTCGCACTGCATAAGAAAATGACACTTGATCAGAAGTCTAAACAAAATGATTAAGTATCTATAATTTAGACGCAGAAGAGATACTGGACGCAGAAATTATCAAAAGCCGCGTCCAGACCTGAGGATCCGCGTCCAGACCTGAGGACCGTGAGGCCAGCAGGGAGTCTGCGTTTTCAAAATCCAAGACTTATGAAAAATATCTAAGTACTTGGACTCAGTGCAAGATTCATAAAAACCAGCGTCTGATGTCACAAAACGCAAGAATCAAGTCTGCGTCCGGATCTTTCACAATTAGAAACATTCTAAGTGATGACTCCGGAACGCAAGGCTTACTGGCGCCCTATGTTCAACAAACAAGTACATCCTCAAGCGGATAAAAGCGGTAGGGTCATCAAACCCGCGCCTTGTTTGTTAACTCAAAGACTGGGTCTGAGAACCAAACGCGGTTTCGAATCCACGTTGGCGGTTCTCCTTCAAAGAAGGGATTTTTAGGGTTATAAGAACTCCATAAACCCCTCTAATGGCGAAGATCAAGCCTGATGGCGTTATACCTGAGATAGGGGCTTCCTGCTGGAGGAACCGCCCCTTTGGGCCTCAGTGATAACCGCCTTCGACGATGAAGCAGTTCGCTTGGCCTTGGGTGCCATTGTGAAGCGAGAATCTAATGCTAGACGGAAGAGAAGAGAACAAAGGAAATCCTTTTTCTCAAAACCCTAACAGATGCAAGCGAAGACGAAAGAGAGATTGATAATGACTCTCTCAATGACTGTCGCCCTTTATAGGCACGGTGATTCGCAAAGATACGCGGAGCTTGGCTCGACGCCGAATCACCGCCTGACGCGTGGACAGTGCATTTAATGCAGTGTGAAGTTCGCACGCCAAAAAGAAGGTGTCCCATCGGCTCCACAGGACACGTGGCAGTGCACTCATGGCATGGCACGGATTCGCACCCAACAGCCGCGCCTCTTCAATGGATGTATCCCTTCAGCACGGCCATAGTTGCGTCTAGAAAGTCGCGTCTTTACTCAAAAAAGTTGCGTCTCTCCGAAAGTTCGCATCCTTCCAATCCGGCCTAGCATCGCGTCTGCCTTGTGGAATGTCAGTCGCGTCTTTAAAGCAGTACTATCCTTGCGTCTCAAAAAAAAAAGAGCTGGCATTCAGTCCTTGCTTCTGCAAATCAGTTCAACAGTACACTGGCACAAGCAGACGACCGTCCACTCCTGGCTTTAAAGTGCACCCACGACAGACTTAAAGCAATCGGGGAGGTTTAGACTGTGTATCTAGAAACTCAACATGATCAATTTTGGTGGCTTCACAGAGTTCCACAGTACACTCACGAAGACCATACCCCAGACAAGATCAAACCCGGAGCATTGACAGTCCAGTCACAATGGTGAGCTCAGATAGAGTCCAAAGTATTTCGAAATCCGTCCCACTTAACTGCGGAATATCGAAAACTTTGGAGGGGGTTCTGTAGGCTGTCTAAAAATCACTAAAAGACAAGCCATTAAAAAGCAGAATTCCAAGTTCTAGACGCAAAGCCAATTTTGGCCGCGTCTCATCAGCACCAAGGCGCGAGGGTCGAAACCCGCGTCTCAGCCGCACCAAGGCGCGAGGGTCGAAACCCGCGTCTCAGCAGCATCAAGGCGCGAGGCTCAACAGCCGCGTCTCAGCAGCATCAAGGCGCGAGGCTCAACATCCGCGTCTCAGCAGCATCAAGGCGCGAGGCTCAACAGCCGTGTCTCAGCAGCATCAAGGCGCGAGGGTAGAAACCCGCGTCTCAGCTACTCCAAGGCGCGTGGGTTGACACCCGCGTCTTAGTTGTAACCGTCCCGGTTTCGGGGCCAATCACGGCCCACATAATGGGAAAAGTTAGCCCCCATTATGGAGTGTTTTTAGGAGGCACGTACGCCCCTGAAACCCCTATAAATAGCCCCGTCGCTATGAAGATGAAGGGAACGGACAGTCGAATTTTTCGGTCAGAGGATTTTTGGAAGAAAAGAGCCCTAAGAGAAAAGAGAGAGAGTTAAACCCTTCAGAGAACTTGCTGTGTTCAAGTTGCTCTTTGCCTACCTTCTCTTTGAGAGTTTTGGTAGACAGAGCTGAGTTACTCCATCTACCATCCGAAGAGGAGATCCCTGGAAGGTCTCGACGGTCACCCGGTCAACGGAGAACAAGATTCACTCTCCATCGCCACTTGAAGAACCAGCCTTAAACAAAGGGAGGATTCAAGACTCAACATCCTCCCTCCCTTGTAATCAGAAGACCAATCTGTTGTAATCTTCTATCCAATCAAAAGAATTTTATAATCGAATCCTCCTTTTCCGACGCATACAGCGAGGGTCGAAACCCGCGTCTCGGCATTGCTGTAGTAGCATCACTATATTACCAAGACGCGAGGGTCGATACTCGCCTCTCGGCATTACTGTAGTAGCATCACTACAGTACCAAGACGCGAGGGTCGAAACCCGCGTCTTTACTTTCCCACAATGACCAAGACACAAAGCCCGAAACCTGCGTCTCACACGAAGCTTGACGCAGAACTTGAAGCTCACATTTCAACCAAATGCAAAGTTCAAGCGTTACATCAATGGCTAAACACGAGGCTCGAAGCCCGCGTTTCAACTACAGAGGAATCCTGCGTCTCGGTTATAACTGCCCTAATTACTGGGTCAATTACTGCCCACGTAATGAGGGAGTTAACCCCATTATGGAGTGTTTTTAGGGGACACTTTTACCCCCTAAAACCTCTATAAATAGCCCAGTTTGCTATGGAAGGTGGGGGAAAGAAGGAAAATTTTTTTTCTTTGGTCAGAAGAACTTCGGTTGTTAGCCGTAGAAGGACCAAGATCCCTAGCTAAATGAAAGAAAGAGTTCAACTCTTCTAACAACTTGCTGCGTACAAGTTTGTTTTTGCTTACAGTCTCTTTGAGATTCTTGTTGGACAGAATTATGTTACTTTGTCCACCATCCATTAAGAAGATTCCCAAGAGGTCCTGACGTTCACCCGGTCAACGGAAAACAAGATTCACTTTCCATCGCTACATAAAGAATCCGGCATTAAACAAAGGGGAGATTTGAGCTTGAATATCTCCCCTCTCTTGTAATAGGATTATTGACCTGTTGTAATTTTCTTTACCATCAAATAAAGAATTTACACCTCGATCTTCAATTTTTCCCACCAAATAAGAGATGGCGACTCTGCTGGGGACTACTTTCTCTACCGATGAGCAAGTCGTGGTGCAAGGTGACGTCACCCACATGGGAAAAATGGTCGAATCACTTATCGTCGAGTTCAACCAGGCAAAGTATGAAGAGTTCCTCTCTTTCGGCTCCAAGAGCCCTAGGGCGCGATAGTATCGCAAGGTCTACTCGGGGACTCGCTCTCATGTCCGCTCTGAGATCCCTTTAGATGCGATTGACAAAAAGAGTGCCATGGCTGATCATATCACACGTAACACCCGCATCAACGTCTCCCACAAGACCTGCGAGGTTGGCGTTGCTGATATTCAACCCATTCATGCCCGTATTCTTTCTCAGTTCTAGGTTATTGGGGGTTCCCAGTAGCTCGTATGGCGTAACTGTAATGCTGAACGTCGACAGAGATGACGTGCGCGTCAATTACAGGCACTAGAAGCTGGAGCAACCATCTGTCCAGCAGAAACAGAACGCGAGGCTCAAGGCCGTGCCTCTTCTGAGTTGCGTCAGACGCACGAAGTCCGCGTATGGAGACCAAAACGTGAAGTGCCACAGGCTTGCGTTGTTGAGACTTCACTTCCTAAACGCAACGTTCAACAGTGCAAGGGCTGTGCTCCTTCTTAGAGACACGAGACCCGCGTCTCTACAACCAGACGGGGAATTAAGAAAACCCGCGTGTCTCAACTGTCGCTGACCAAACGCGACAATCAACAATGTGAGGTCCGCGTCTCTGCTCAGCAGAGGCAAGAGACCCACGTTTCGAATTCAAAACGTAAGAGCTGCGCCTATTTTACACAACGCGAGCTCCGCTTTTCTGAACCCTGCGTCTCAGATTCTTGACATAAGGGTGATTCTCAGAAGCTGAAAAGCCCCCGACAACCGAGGCCAATCTCTCTGATCCCACTCCCACGGATCTAAGAGATTATTTGACAAGGAAAAAGAGTGTTAACCTGATCACTCCATCTTATTGCTGTGAACGGCTCATCACGGTAATGTTCTCTAAATGCCACTACAGCTCACATGCAAGCAAACAGTCGGTATTCAGACGATTGGCCTCGACCTCCCGATGAACCAAGAGGTATTGATAGGTAGTAAAAAGTGTATATTTATCACTATATTTACTATCACATTTTCATATTTATTCATATAATCATGCACTATTACTAATATTTTATTATTTATTGTGTGCAGGCCTTGAATAATAAAAATAAAGGATCAAGCCTTAAAAGAAGCCCAAAAGCCCATGTTTAAAGCCCAATGCAAAAGTTGCAATTATCAAATGTCAAAATTGCAATTACTAAGGGCAATAGTTGCAAATACTAAAAGAAAAGGGAAGGATAGACTTCTATTCAACCCTAAATACTTGCAGGATGAGGATAAAAGCCAAAGAAGGAGAGTTCAAGATCACAAATTCGTTGATAAAAGATTTGGATTTAGGGTAACTTGCTTCCCAAGTTATCCCGAAATCTCAAAATAAAGAGTCAGGATACAATTTCAGAAGGATAAACCCAGATGGAGGACCAGAGGATGCCACGTGAGAAAGCGCATGGCATTTGGCTACAAAAGTGCCGCGTTTACGCGACAAATTTCCCGTTTCCGCGGCAATCCAGAGGCGGTTGGCGATGCGTTTTCGTTGAGGAGTTGTACTAGGACTCTACTTCCTATATCTCCTATAAATACCCCTGCAAAGCAACAGAGAAGGGGCGTACAGCACAGTACAGGGCCAAAGTTAGGGTTTTTAGGCTTTCTTCTAGTTTGTAGTTAGGTTTTTCTTTTGTTATTTTTATTTCTTTTAAAAGAGAGAGAGGCCTATGTTGAGCATGACACCGATGTACCCTCCTCTTTTCTGCCATTGATTAAAGCATTAAAGGGAATATTTTTCTTATGTTCATTGCTTTACGTTCCTTTTCGTTTTCTTCTCTTTTTCTATTTTTATCTCTGTTGGTTGTTGATGAGCATGCAAGTGATTTCCAAAGCACAAGTATAACGAGTCTTTGTGAGTGCCAACGATACTTCATGGAGATGTTCTCCTCCTCAAGGTCCGTATCACTTCATTCTTGCCCAGCTTGATGATATAATGCGAATAGGAGACTGAGCTCGATCCTATGATTTATGCGTTGAACGCCTCCGAAGCAAGGTAGAACATGTAAGATTTTCACGTATTTCCTCAACCAAACTAAGGTACGTGTTCTTTTCTTTCTTTTATTTTTGTAGATTAAATCACCCACACTTCAACTCTTTCTTTCCTGACTCATTGTAAATACCGTTTTCTTTCTAACCTAACTTTAACTACTATTTTCTGATTTTCCTTTAATAACAAAAAAAAAAGAAATTTTTAGAGAACTTACTTAAACGCTTCCATCGCTAGTCCCTCCCTGAGGATCACGACCCGCATAACCATTGCTACAGCGGATTAGAATTGAGCACCCTGCACATCTTTACTTCTAAATCTAATATTCTATATTTTGTGTGCAGGAAAATCTCAATCAAAATTTTGGCGTCGTTGCCGGGGAGGGACGGTAAGTTTATCTCTAAAAAAAAAAAATTTATTAACTAATTCTTTTATTCTTTCTGTTTGCAGGTTTGGAGAACAGAAAACAGCAGCAAGGACATATAGCAACTCTGTGCCTCTGCCCTCAAAGGCAGAGCAACAGAGCCTACTACCTTGCCGCGCAAATGCGGCAATAGCCTCGGATCCGTGGCAGTAGTAGAGAACTACTTACTGAATTTTCTGCAGGTTGCTGCAATCTGAAATTTGATTTGTCAGCTCTGTTATATTTGTCCTGTGATAAACCTGTATACTGTTAATTAATCAACAGTAAAATACTTGTTGAAAAAGATAAAAAATTGATTAGACTTTTGCATTTTAGGCACGTGTCTTTTCAATTCATTTATTTTTACTGTTGAAGAGTGCTGGAGCAAGGTACGTTCGCATTTCATGTAGAATAGGACTCATCTCTTGGTTGATTTTCATGCTTTGAGTGAATCTTATTTACATATTTTGTACACTTGCACAAATTTATTCTAAGGGCATAACCCATTAACAAGATAAGGTGGGGATTTCATCACCCTCCTTGGCCCAAAAATCAGATTCCAAGCACTCACTAACCCAAGCCTAATTAAAATTAGTAGACGTTGGCCCTAGGGACATCTCGGACTCAATTAGGAGATTATCCTAAGGGGGAACAGTGTTGGAATTTGACTCCTGCCAAATCAGTGTCTAGGAAGGGGATTGAGGGCCGAAAGCCCAAAGGTTGGTGGTTATTTAATTAAGGAACGTCTTGACGAAAACCTCCCACCACTCTTGCCCTGACCTGGCTGATTAACTTGTGGTCAAAGTCTGCACCCTACCTCCCGTGGACAGTCTAACCAGTTAGGAGTCGTCTAGGTCATAAGTCTACCTAACTTAGGATAGAATTTTTATTTTTTTTGTTTGCTTATTTGTTTGTTTTCTTTTTCTTTGTTTGTGTTTGTGTGATATGGCCTATAACAACAATTTTTTCAACTTTAATGAGAATCCATATTACACACCAACCTTTTATTCGGATATTACCAAACGGCATATCATAACTTTGACCAGCCTAGTGTGCCAGATTGGTCTTATCCGAATCATTACATGCCCCAGTCCCAATACTATGAACAAGATTGGAATAATCATCACTACTCTTCACAGAGTCAATGGGGATTCAATACCCCTGAGCCGTATGGTCAACCACCTGTTCAACCATTATCTTCATATACGTCTCTTCCCACATCACCAAGATTTCAGTCCACCATTGATTTATTTGATGGGTTAGAAGAAAAGTGGATCGGTTGCAAGATATAATGAATGATCAGATTTCTAGACTTTCCAACATTCTTGAGCAAGTTAATAGGAACCAAGAATCATTCTGTCTAGAAGACCTTGATCAAAATTCAATTTCATCACATCAATATGAACTTGCTCAACCCCAATCCTTGGACAAATTGGCTAGTTTTAATTTCAATAAGATTGAATTAGATTGTGAATGTGAACCCGATCCCCAACTTTGCGATTCAGTTTCCATTTTCGAATCTATGTTGACTCCGGTATCCTTACCCAATTTGGACCAATTTTCTGAGCCAACATTTATTCCCGTACCCATAGATCATGAAATTGAATCACCCATTTTGATGATCATCATATTGAACTTGACCAATTTCATACTTTGAAAGTCCCATTGATAAATTGGCAAGTTCTCATTTTTATGAGATTGAACCGAATGAGATATGTGACTTTGATTCTCAAATCTGTGATCAAGTTCAAATTCCGAATCAATGTTGACTCCTGTTTTGTTACCCAACTTAGGTAATCTTTTAGAGTCAGTTTTGATTCCCACACCTATCATTCCTGAACTTGAATCACCAATATTGAGTCACATTCCATTGTGGGAAAATGATTGTGGACTTGAGTTTCAACTTCTTGACTTGGACACACTTCTTGAACCTAGCCCGACTCCTGAACCATTACTTGATTTAAGTTTCTTTCCTGAGTCGGTAATCGTTCCCGTGCTTATGACGTCCAAGTCAATCATTCCATCTTTTCACACTCCATTTTCGGACAAGGCGATTGACACAATTGACTCTGAAAATAATTATGAAATTTGAAAATTTGATGGGGTGGAATTTTTAAAAAAATGTTCATACAGACATCATTTTAGTGGGTTGTACAAGAAAAATTTCTGGTGGGTTCCTCCAAATATTACATTATCTTGATTGGGTAGCAACGTGATTGCTAAAATAAAGAAACAACCAATGAGTTTAAGAATGTACCGTGTAGTTTGTGGCTAACGGGTCGTGTCTACAAGGAGGGATGCGATGGAAGCTTTTCGATGAGTCGTTTTAAAAACAAGGAATTTGTGTTCGTTTTTTAGGAAAAAGAGAATGTAAGGAAAAGAGATGAAAAAGAGAAATTTCAAATTTCAGAAAAGGATTTGGAGGAGGTGATTTTTAAAAAGCTTTAAGAGTTGTGATGTTGTTTTATAATAAGAAATCAAATCTGGACTTACTATCTTCCTACTCAATTGTTCATTCTTCTTTTAAAGTATTAAGACCCTCAAGTTATCATTTGCAAAACTTAAAGTTGCTTTTTTTAGAAAGCTTTAAGTAAAGTACATAAGATGCAGAAGGTTTGAGTCCTTTTCTTCAAGAAAGAGTTGGAATCGGATATTAAAACATAAAGCGCGAAGAAGCAAGAATGAATTAAAAACGATTCACAAGAAGTTCAAGAAAGAATGGTGAATTCAACTATCCATCCCCATCCTCATGTGCCTTCAAGAACACTTTCAAAAGAAAGGCTTTTAAGGGAGGCATGCATATGAGTCATCGGGTCTTTTTCTTTTAAAAACAGAAGAGAAGAAAATAAGAGAGAGTCGATAGCTAGCCCAGAAAAAAGTGTTTAGTTACTCATGAAAAGCGAAGAAAACAACGACATAATATAAAGCATACCGTACTGCAAGTGAAAGAGAAATCGGCCCGACTTTTGTATTGCTGTCACTTCAACCTTCAAGTACAAGCTCTCAGTCCTCTCTCTTACAAGTTTTTGAAACTGGACTACAACTTAAAAAGCAAGATTACAACTTTCTTTCTAGCTAACAATGAACCTAGATTCTAAGAAAATAAGTGCAAAATTTAATCCTAGTCTTCGCTGCCTTTTTCCTTGCTGAAAGAGGTATTTATAGCCAAAACCTAGAAGATAGGATCCCGGGAACGTTGGGGGAGCAAATGCTCCCCCAACAACAATTAGTTGGCCGCGAAAACGCGGCTTGGGCCACGTTTTCGCGGCCCTAGTGTGGCCAGGTGGCCACACCAAGAGGGGGCAGCTTCCTGGTTTCCTGTTTAGCTCGCATCTCCTGCTGGTTTTCTTGTTGCTGCTTCAACCGCTGACTGAATCGGCTTTTGATTTTCTGGCTTTGATTCCTCGATTCAAGGAGGGTTTTTTCTCAACCCCTTGATATGCCAAGATATAGCCCAGATTTCTTCACTTCGAATTTATTCTGAATTAATTCAGAATAAAGTGGGCTTTTGGGCTTGTTCTTCTTTTATTCCTTTGAGCATTTGGGCCTACAAAGAAAAAAGACACTTATTAATATCATTTATTAGCAAACAAGTGTGGTAAAGTGACAACATAAATGCAATGTCTGTGACAAATCACACCCCCACACTTATATTTTGCTCGCCTTCGAGCAAAACATTAGTCTAACTTTAATCAATTATTAGACCACTTTCGCAGGTCACTCGATTGCACTGAGCATGTGCAATAAGCCGTTAAACCTCTAGGTCACCCCTAGAGGACGAGTTTTGTCTCGTGAGGGTTTTCAGTGGATTACACCACAAAATCCAAAAAGGAAGAGAAAAGGTAAGTATTTTCGAAAGCAATATTTTTTATTTTTTTATTTTGAAGGAGAAAATATTTGAAGTATATTTGTGAGATCTTAAGAAATCTATAAGTTATAGGAATATCAAAATTTTCATTCCTAAACTTAGTCTCCATTCAAAAACATGTCATCAATTAAAGTCAGGAGTCAAATTGTACTTCTCATCTAGTCTATTAATTTACCCTGATTCGTATGCACCATCGTGACTGTGAAGTTTACTAAGGGTTCTTCAACATTAACTCCTATGCCTCATATTTATTTATTTATTTATATATATTATTTTGAACTTTTATTCCTCAATTTCATTAGGCTTTCTAATCTGCCCATGTAACGAGCTTTCAGTCGGTGACACCCAAACCAGACGGTTTTAGGGCACCAGGTGAGAAAACACCCCTAAGGACCTAAACACCCGAGCAGATAAGGCCACGAAACCAAGGTTTTTATTTATACTATGTAACCCTTTTAGGCGTGAATACTTATGCTTCATGAGGCATAAATACCCAGCTTAATCAGAGGATACACATTATTTATACGAGGTACCCCTTTTAGGCGTGAATACTTATGCTTCATGAGGCATAAATATCTAGCTTAATCAGAGAATACTTTTTTTTTTCTTTTCAAACTTGTCTAATTATCTTTTGCATAAATACTAAGGCTTGCTTAGGCCAAAGTACCTAGCTACTCAATAATTAGACTTTTTTTTTTTTTATAAGGCATAAGAGTCTCTATTTTCAAACCCTAAGTGTGTAAGTGTATTTTGTGTGCATATGTCATTAAGGTAAATATCAAGACTAAATTACTTTCCCAAATTCTTCCTGACCCTAAAAATCAAAAAGTTATTTTATTTCGACCAAGTGTAAGAAATCCTAATTATGATTCTCCTATTCCTTAAAATTGACTTAAATTCTTAAAAAAATATATCAAAATATGTCTACCCTTTATTTTATTTTATTTTTATATATATCCATTTTTTTTCTTTTTTTTCAGCCATGTTAGAACCCTCCCCCACACTTATCTCATGCATTGTCCCCAATGTATGAAAGAAATGTATAAGTGCATGAAATAAAATGGAAAGGAGGAAAGTTACCGATACACAGGGTCAAAAAGACCCATTACCGTTTCATCTACCGGCACCGATTCCAAGAAAGGTTTAAGGCGTTGACCATTTATCTTAAAGTCATTTCCATTCTTGGGGTCACTGATCTCAACTGCACCATGTGGAAACACGGTTTTTACAACGAATGGCCAGTCCATCGTGATTTCAATTTTCCTAGGAAAAGATGAAGCCTAGAATTGTAGAGTAAGACTTTTTGACCAGGGACAAAGGTTTTTCGTATGATGTGCTTGTCATGGAAAAATCTTCACTCTATCTTTAGTGATCCTAGCATTTTCATAGGCCTCATTTCTCAATTCCTCAAATTCGGAAATTTGTAATTTCTGAAGGTCACCGGCCTTAGTCAAATCGAAATTCAACTGCTTGATTGCCCATAAGGCTCGGTGCTCTAACTCAACGGGAAAGTGACAAGGTTTGCCATAGACTAACCTATAGGGAGACATTCCTAAAATCGTCTTGAAAGCGGTCCTGTAGGCCCATAGAGCATCTACAAGTTTTAAGGACCAATCTTTCGGTTTTGGTTCACAGTTTTCTCCAATATAAGTTTGACTTGTCTATTTGAAACCTCAACTTGCCCACTGGTTTGAGGATGATATGGTGTGGACAACTTGTGAGTTATGGCATACTTTCGCATAAGGGCTTCAAAAGATCTATTGCAAAAGTGGGTGCCATTATCACTAATGATAGCACGAGGGGTTCCGAAGCGGAAAAAAATGTTCTCTCTCAAAAACTTTATGACAACTTTGTTATCATTAGTTTTACAAGGAATGGCTTCTACCCACTTGGACACGTAGTCCACAGCAACCAATATGTATTGGTTCCCAAATGAGTTAGGAAATGGACCCATAAAGTCGATGCCCCAAACATCAAAGAGAGTTCTATTTCTAGAATTGGGTTGAGGGGCATCATATTTCGATGTGAGATCCTACCTACCATCTGGCATCTAGGGCACGTCTTGCAATATTCATAGGCATCCTTAACAGAGTGGGCCAATAAAACCCACTTTGTAGCACCTTTTCAGCAGTCTTACGGGGACCAAAGTGTCCACCGCATGCAAGTTCGTGACAAAAGGACAGAGCACTCCTAACCTCCTCATTGGGAATGCATCTCCTAATGATTTGGTCAGAACAGTATTTGAAAAGATACTGTTCCTCCCAAAAGAAATACCGGACTTGGGATAAGAACCGGTAAACGTCATTTTGGACCAATGAGACGGAGTTTGGTTTGTGACTAAGTAGTTCACTATATCAGCAAACCAAGGTTCCCTAGAGATAGCTAAGAGATGTTCATCAGGAAAATCCTCATTGATGGGTAATTCGTTGCATGGAGAATTGGGAATTCGTGAGAGGTGGTCAGCAACGACATTTTCTACGCCTTTCTTATCTCGAATTTCGAGATCGAATTCTTGAAGAAGGAGAATCCAACGAATGAGTCGGGCCTTGGCATCCTTCTTCATCATGAGGTACCTAAGCGCAGAATGATCGGTGAAAACGGTGGTTTTGGACCCTAGTAGGTAGGGACGAAACTTCTCTAAGGCAAACACTACTGCCAAGAATTCCTTCTCGGTCGTAGTGTAGTTCAGTTGAGCGTCATTGAGAGTCCTACTAGAGTAGTAGATCACATGCTACTTGTTATCAATACGTTGTTCTAGGACAGCGCCTATGGCAAAATCAGAAGCATCGCACATAATCTCAACGGCTTAGACCAATCCGGTGCAGATATGATTGGTGCAGAAATCAGCTCTCTCTTAAGCTTCTCTCAAGAATTTATGCATTCAGCATTGAAAGTGAAAGACACATCCTTAGCTAACAGATTAGTCAAGGGCCTAGCAATTTTGCTAAAATCCTTGATAAATCTCGGTAGAATCCAGCGTGTCCTAAGAAGGATCTAATGTCCTTAACGCATTTGGGCATGGGAAGCTTAGCAATAACCTCGATTTTGGCTCTATCCACCTCAATTCCTTTCTTGGATATTTCATGACCCAAGACATTCCATGTTTCACCATGAAGTGGCATTTCTCCCAGTTCAGTGTTAAATGTTTCTCAGCACAACGTTGGAGGATGAGTTCTAGATGGTGGAGACATTGAGTGAATGAATCTCCGTAGATGGAGAAATCATCCATGAAGATTTCTAAGAAGCGCTCTACCATATCAGAGAAAAGACTTAACATGCAACGTTGAAACGTTGCTGGGCATTGCATAAGCCGAATGGCATTCGACGATAAGCAAATGTCCCAAATGGACATGTGAACGTAGTCTTCTCTTGGTCCTCAGGAGCGATAGGGATCTGGTTTTAGCCGAGTAAACCGTCCAAGAAGCAGTAGTACTCGTGACCCGCCAAACGTTCAAGCATCTGATCAATGAAGGGAAGTGGAAAATGGTCCTTACGAGTTGCAGCATTCAGTTTCCTATAGTCAATGCAAACTCGAATCTTAGTGGGAAGTCGAGTTTGAACCAACTCTTTGTTCTCGTTTTTCACTACGGTGAAACCAGATTTCTTTGGGACCGCGTGGACAGGACTGACCCATTGGCTATCCGAAATGGGATAAATTATCCCATTGTCTAAGAGTTTTATGATTTCAGCATGAACAGCCTCTTGCATTATAGGGTTTAACCTACGCTGCGGGTCTCTCTTGGGTGTGGCGTCTTCATTGAGTAGGATGCGGTGTTGAACGATGGTTGGACTTAATCCCTTAATATCAGTCATAGTCCACCCGATGGCTTCCTTATGTTTTCTTAGAATATCTTTCAAATCTTTTTCTTCCCGTCATTTAAATGAGAGGCAATGATGACGGGAAAGGTCTCTTGTTCGCCTAGATAGGCGTACTTGAGATGCGCAGGAAGGGCTTTCAATTCTAAGGAAGAGGCAGGCTTACTAGAAGGACTAGTCAAATCTGTTGGCTCCATTGTAGGTGAAATTGGGTTGAAGCCCAATTCATGGCAGAATCTACCACCTGATCGAGATTAAAGTCATCAGACTCTAACTCGAAGTCAATCTCCATTTCTGATTCCAATTCTTCCCCGTGTTCACTTGTCAAGTTCTCAATTTGGTTTACTTCAAAAGTTTGGTCCTCGATGTCACGGGGTTGTTTTCCTAGATGGAAGACATTGACTTCTCTAGTCATGTCTCCAAAGGTTAACCTCATAGACCCATTCCTGCATTGATGATGGCATTAGCAGTGGCTAGAAATGGCTCGACCTAGGATGACCGGAGTTTGAGCCCTACGATTGGAGTTGGACACAGGTTGTGTCTCCAAAACTATGAAATCGACAGGGTATATGAACTCTCCTATCGGATCAGGACATCGTTAATTTCCTCTTTTGGAACTTTAACAGAACGGTCAGCAGTTGGATGGTGACTCGAGTTGGACTAAGGTCACCCAACCCGAGTTGTTGATAAACAGAGAATGGAAGCAAGTTGATACTTGCTCCCAAGTCAAGAAGTGCACGACTAATCTCGGCTTGTCCTATTGTGCAGGAAATGGTGGGGCTACCTGGATCTTTGTACTTGACAGGAATAGGACCCGAAAATAGCTCACTAATATTAGTGGCTAGGAAGACCTTCTTTGGCACATTAGTCTTTCTCTTCTGGTGCACATATCCTTAAGAAACTTAGCATAGGAAAGGAACTTGTTTGGATGGCATCAAGAAGTGCACATTTATTTTCACTTGATTAAACATCGCCGATTATCTTGTCCATGTGCGGGTTTTGCTTATTGTTTTTCAGCCTATTCGGAAATGGTACTATAGATGGTGCACCTGGCTGGCTGACTTGTCTTTTTCAGACTCCGTCGAATTGGAAGGGAAATTGGATTGGATGAGGTGGAAGCTTGATTGTGGTTGTGCTGAATAGGATTGGTGGGTGTTGACACTTGGTTATCAACTTTCTTTCCTGACCTAATGTATGCACAGCATTACATTGATTGAATGAAGGATCCTCAGCCAGATGAGCTTGTTGGGAATTCCTCGGATTGTGACTGGCTGACTAGGCAGGGTACCCTTTTGTCTCTCATTTTGTGGGTTGGCCAGTTGACTCATTTGAACTTCTAGCCTCTGAATGGTTTTGCATGAGAGAGTCTTGTTTTTTCATATATCTCTCCATGTTTCTCTCAAAGTCAGTCATTCTTCTTTCCAATTGAGGATTCTGGAAGGAGGATTGTGGAGCTTGGTTAGGAAAGTTCTGTTGATAATTTGGAAAGCTTGGTGGATGGTGGGAGAATTATTATGGAAATGGAGAAGTTGGGTGATGATTGGAAGAATTGTTACCATGATGGAAGTGGTTAGCATGATTGGATCGGTGAATGGTCATTGTGTTCTGGCTCCATGAGAAATTAGGTGATTTCTCCAGCCGGGATTGTACGTTGGTGCGTAAGGATTGTTGTTCGGCCTTGAAAAAGCCGCATTATCGGTTCGTGATAGGATTGCTGAGCCTGAAACACTGGGCATTCCTGAATACATGGTCCATGGCTTGACAGTAAGTGCAGCCTGGGGGTGGAAATTGGTTCGGGCTGACTTGATTGACTGGACTTGGTTCTTTCGTCTCTAGAGCTTCCAGTCTTCTAGCTAAATTAGCTAACTTAGCCTCATTAGCGATGGACGATTCTATGGAGTGAGAGACCTCCTTTAGAAGAGATGGAGTTAGGATTCTTAGGGGTCTCACTCGCAGATTCCCATTGGATGGTTTTCTCAGCTAAATTTTCATACAAATCCCATCCCTCATTTCATCTTTCTGCAAGAAACCCCCTTGGCACATACTTCTAAGAGGGTTTGGTGGAATAGTCTAAACCGTCATAGAGAATTGGCATTGTCGCCATTTCTCTATTCCATGGTGTGACATTGGACAAGGAGGTCTTTGAAGCGTTCAAAGTACCTCCAGAA